>LPNX010332409.1:22297-60785 GCA_001517045.1 Pseudotsuga menziesii
AGAATTATCATCGTCGGTGCCATTAAAATATTCACTTGGATAAAAGTCATCATTGGTGCCATTGAAATCCTCACTTGGAGGAAATTCATCATCGGTTCCAAGAAAATCCTCGCTTGGAGGAAAATCATCATTAGTTCCATTTACATCCTTACTTGAAGGTGACTGATCATTGGTTCTATTGAAATCCTCGCTTGGAGGAAAATCATCATCACTGCCATTGACATCGTTGCATGGAAGAAACTCATCATCAGTTCCATTGAAATCCTCGCTTGGAGGAAATTCATCATCACTACCATTGACATCCTTGCTTGGAGGAAACTCATCATCAGTTCCATTGAAATCCTCGCTTGGAGGAAAATCATCATCATTTCCATTAGCATCCTCAATTAGAGGAAACTCATCATGAGTTCCATTGAAATCCTCGCTTGGAGGAAATTCATCATCATTGTCATTGACATCCTCGCTTGGAGGAAACTCATCGTCAGTTCCATTGAAATCCTCGTTTGGAGGAAAATCATCAACATTTCCATTGACATCCTCACTTGGAGGAAAATCATCCTCAGTTCCATTGAACTCCTCACTTGGAGGAAAATCATCATCATTGCCACTGACATCCTCGCTTGGAGGAAACTCATCATTAGTTCCATTGAAATCCTTGCTTGGAGGAAAATCATCATCATTGCCATTGAAATCCTCGCTTGGATGAAAATCATCATCATTGCCATTGACATCCTCACTTGGAGGAAACTCATCATCAATTGCATTTAAATCCTCGTTTGGAGGAAAATCATCTTCACCATTATTGATTTTTTCGTCCTCACCAAAATCATCATCGGTCCCATTAAAATCCCGACTTATATGAAAATTATCACTAGTCCCATTAAAATCCTCGCTGGGAGGAAAATTGTCATCATCTTGCTTATTTTCTTTAGGATCCCCACTTGGAGGAAGATATTCATCATCATCATCATCACCTTCACAGTCTTTCCTTTCATTAGTGCTTCCTTCAAAATCTTCAGAACATGGGAGTTCTTGAACAACGTGTTTGTTTACATTGTTTGCACTGTCAGTAGCTTGGCTAGATGAACAATACAATGCTTCATTGACATTAGAATTCAATTCAGATGAGTCCATGCCTTCTCACTAAAAGATAGAATTAAAGAAAAATATTAATAGAGAAGACAATGAACTTTAATGATAGACCTCACCAAAATGTAGAATGGTGCAAATGTCAATCAACCATCTTATAGCTATGAGAATGAAATGTTCCCTCCAAAAACTTCCCTCCAAAACTTAACTCCAATTTTTTTGTTCAAATTTTTCCCTCCAAAAGTTCCCACCAAAAATATAGGGTGCATTTCAAGCACATTCAGAAAACTAGTAAAAGAAAGAAATTTATGATATAAAAAAATATATGAAATAATGTATTAAATAATTACATATTTATATCCCCATGCATATAAAACCAATGAAGTTTTGTGTAATTTTTTATATATATGAAATATGTAATAAATTAATGGTTATTTAACTTCTTTTTAATCCCATATTTGTAAAACAATCAATGTTAAACCTAATTTAGGTTATATAAATCATTTAGTTTTCCTACTATTCATCATGTAGTTTGGAGAAATTTAGTAACAATTTCAAGGTTAGTTTTTTTTCCTTTTTGAATAAATAGTGTAGTTTTTTTTTTGTTCCTATTTTAATAAATAGGTTAGTTTTTTATTTCCTTTTTTAATAAATAGGTTAGTTTTTTTCATTTTTCAATAAATAGGTTAGTTTTTTTCCCTTTTTAATAGTTATGTTAATTTTATTCCTTTTTTAATAAATAGAATAGTTTTATAGTTAATTTTACAATGATAGCTTTATGGTTTTATACAGTTGTCATTCATTATTTTGTGGAAGAGTTTAAAAAAAGAACTAGAAGATTTCACAGGAGCTTCTAGCACTTTCAAGAGAGGAGTCTCTACCGAATTCTGAGTTAGTTATGCTTTCAAGAAAGGAGTCTCTACCAAATTCCAGGTTAGTTATTTTATTTTTTTATATAAATACAATTTTTTTTAAGAGATGTAGTGTTAATTAAAAAAAGACCTACCCTTATTCTAGTGTCAATTACTTGTATTTAATAGTTAATTAATATAACAACCACTTTATTTGTGGTTGTTAAGCTATAGTTATATCATCATTGGCCTTAAGTTAATAGCTATATCTTTTAGTTAATTTAATTTTTTTATTAAATAGCTAAATTGCAATTAATAAAAAGTTTTTAGTTAACTAGACTCTTAGCTTACAAATAGAGTTAGATTATGACTTATGCACATTAACTCTTTACCCAATTGCTAGATGGAGTTGGACTACACATGAGCTACACATGACCATGCCACTAAGTGCAGCTCTCACATGAGTTTAGAGGAATTTATTAGGAGTTGAGAGGAGATTATTAGGAATTCTCATGCACATTTATATTTATAGATTGCATCCTAGGAGCACATTACCTAGTGATGCTAAGATACCAAATGGAAAGCTTATAGGTATACTTCTAAGGCTTAGAAATGGAGTCATTAGAGTCATTAGAACACACCTACAAGTTCATCTAATAGTTTGTTATTGCTACTTTTTAATTATTATGTTCATCTTAATTTAATTTAATATTCACAATTGGATTTAACCTAATAGTTATTTAATAGTTAATATAATAATTATAATCTTTCTAAAGTTCTATAATTATTGGATTTAATAGTTATGTTTTTGAAATGGTTAATTATGAATTTTGCACTGCACTCATAAAATCAATTTATGAATTTTAGACTAGACCCATAGAATCAATATAAACACTAAACTTGGCTTATTCTAATTCATATACTATGAAACATAGATAATATTCTACCCAAAATTTTAAGATATATAGACCGGAGGCATAACTACCTTTGTGCTTACATTGCAGTGGATTGTTTTACGAACTATCTCTCCATGCATGTAGGGTTTTCCCTTTCATTTATTCACCACTATCCAATGACAGAGCAAATTAGGTCTCCATGTTGATAACATAATACTAATGACCAAAGCTTTGCAGGTCTATCGTTATATTTTTGACAGGTGTATTGTATAACAACCAACGGATTTCTTTTTCACACTTGTGTATTATATTTTGTTTTTTTAATTGTAATATTGGTGGGAATAATAGGTTATTAATTTTTTTTAATGATTAGATATGTAATATCTTATTAAAAACATACATGTTGTTTGACAGAATTGGCATATTGACCTAAGCACCACTTGTGAATACTTTTTTAATGAAGAAAATTGATGAAGATTCATTATTGTAACGTGTAATTTCCATCGTGAAGTGGTATACCTAGTGCTAAGACTCTCTATCATCTAGTTTTACTGTTTATCTTACAGAATCTCCAGCATTAAGTTGTATCTCTTGCAAATACTCCGTAAAATCTAATTCACGGACTCTCCTTGATATCAAGAAAGCCTCTATTGTATTGCATAGGCTGTGTTTGAATGGAGATCAAGACTGCCTAGAGACTACATATTGAAGACTTGTATTACAATTTTTTTTAGTAGTATAATTGTTGTGTTTCATTTTTTTTGAAGTGGCCCATTGATTTCACATTATGGCCTCTTTACCTTTCCCATATTGCACAGATCTTGCAATCATTTTTCTCCAAGAAACTGAGTTCCATTCAGGAATTCTGTTAAACATTCACATGCATCCTCAATTATTCCATTTTGAGAATTTCCTACACTGGTCTCTGTCCAAGACACCACATTTAGTTAAGGATTTTTTCCAAGTATTTGGCGTGCATCTTCTGTTCTCCCATTTTTTACGTACATAATAGTGAACCCTGTGCCCAAATAATCATCGACCTCAACCCCGATTTTTATCATGTGCATGTGGATCTTCCTGCCCCATGTCAAGTCTTTAGTATCAGCGTAGGACGTCAAGATATGGGAATAAATTTCGGTCTCTACTTATGTGCCAAACAAATCTCTGATTTCCTCACCTATAAGAGAATTCCTGTGACAGAAGTTGTAAGCATTACTCACTTCAAAATGAAAAGCTGAAAGACGATAGAGCGGGAAAAAATAAGAAGATGACAATGAAATCAACCAACCAGCCCTCCACCTCTCCACCTCCGTCGGTCCCTTCTCCCCCCTCCCATCCTCCCACTCAGTGCGGCCATCCTCCATCTCTGCCTCCCTTCTGCTCCACCCTCCTCCCGCTTCCACCTCCTTTGCCGTCAAAACAAGGGGAGTGCTGCTCCATGGGCGCCAAAGGGCCACCCTTTACTGGCGGCACGATTCTGAGAATCGCGCCACCAGTAAAGGGTAGCCCTTTGGCTCCCATGGAGCGGTGCTCCCCTTGTTTTGACGGCGAAGGAGGTGGAAGGGGGAGGCTCCGCTGTCAAAACAAGGGGAGCACCTCTCCAAGGGGTCACCCTTTACTAGTGGCGCGATTCTTAGAATCCCACCGCCAATAAAGGGCAGCCCCTTGGCGCCCATGGAGCAGCGCTCCCCTTGTTTTGACGGCAGAGGAGATGGAAACCTTTCAGAATGACAGAATGACAGAATGACAGAAAGTAATGATTCTAGCATAACTCTAAGGTTATGGTTTCCATTTTATTCTCTAGCACGAGCAATCTCGCGCGTGGGGGGGTAGGTATAGCCATTCAAAAAAAAACTGACCTGTAAACTCCTATCAAATTGGGGGCACTCATGCCATCCATGCCATGCGGTTGTTCCGTGTGTATTAAAAAAAGAATATCATCTGGGGTGTGGGCTATACTAAAACCCGTGGGTTAAATGGGTTGACGTACGGCTTGGTAAACCAGCTTTATAAGCCTTCCCCTCATAATGCTGGCTTCTGTGGGCAGTAGATAGGCTAACAATGCTGACGTCTATTCTGTGGGCTTAGGTATAGCTAGCTCCTGAATATTCTCTGTTAAAGACAAAAAAATTGAGTCAAAACTTGACATACATACATATTCATCTTAGATGCTTAGTGATTACCCTAATTAACCATGTAACAAGCTGTAACTGCTCATAGTTAAGCTATAATATTATATATATAATAGTAAAACACATGGATCCAATAGACCTGTTTAAAACATGGTCATATTCCATAACTTATTAGAAAATAAAACTTAGAATTTATCCTTTAAGCTTTGGGGAGTAAAATTTACAAAGTATGTATCTCTATGACTGAGGTGTTTGGTGTGCATGAATTTTACATATTAATGTGTATGCATTTCTATTAACTTAGATATGTATTTTGTTATATATTAATTATAAACAGGATTCATTAGTTCAAATTCCTATGAATACCGATGGTATACTTTCAATAGCGTATAGGTCCACTATCGTACATGTGAAGAAATATGAAAAATAGTATCGGGCTATACGCTATTGATTCAGAGCAAAAGTACTGCAGCAACAATGGAAAATTATTTGATGGTATTGATATGATGTTTTTTAATTGCATATAAACAAATAAATGATCATAAGCATTTATATTTCTTTAGATTTAGAAATCATTTTTCTCTATCCATTAAGCATTGTGATTGTGGTGTAGACAAGGATGACTCAAAAACGAACTTCTCTACAAGTATTCTATTTTCTTGTTTTTGCTTCTAATAATGTAAAAGAAGGCAGAATTTGGATAACTTGTATCATTTTGATTTCATTCAATAATGTGAATAAATTAATGTTATTACTTTGATTTCATTAAATGATGCCAATATATTACTGTTATTAGGATCTTAGATAACATCTCTGACAATAATAACTTTTTCATATTTGTAATTTATCCATTTCAATTTAGCACTTAATATATGCTTTGTATAACTACTCTAAAATCACTTATAAATTTACGCCATTAAGCAACTAATATATCTTGGCATAAATGTTACACAACATAATCCCATCCTGCAGTTTAAACTTTGAAAGTGAGTTCAACTACAAGTAAAATCAACTAAATACTTTTAAGCATTTAGAGTATAATTTCATCATCCCTCGAATCAATACAAACTATATAATATTATCTTGGCAGAAACTCCATCATTTTAATTCTCAATCTCATTGTTTCAATGCTACAAATAAGGGTTTCATATATCTGGGCATGGGCATCAACAGAGTGACTGAACAATCAAGCTGGATCGTATGATGCTTAAGACTTAAGAATGAGGATATACCCATTCAAGGAATGGAAAGAATTAAAATTTGGAAAGGGGATTTTTTTTAAGGAATGCGAGTATGCTTGGAAGAAAATGGAAAAGATTACATAGTAACTTTGAATTCAAGGGAAAGAGATGGTTTTTAGAGGAGGTGATTATTTTAATATTTCACATTATATTTCCAAAATTATATATATATATATATATATATATATATATATATATATATATGTTAAATTATTTTTATCTTAATTTAAAACTTTTAATCTTAGAGTATTTTGAAATTTAGTTATTTGATATATTAATTAGTGTATATATTTTTATAACAACAATATAAACAGAGATAAACAATGGCTAAAACTCAATATTATAGAGAAAAATAACAAAGCAAGAGAATAAGCTAGAGAAATGTGGCAAAATTCACTCTTGTATTATGAAAAGCAAAGTTGGAAGTAAAGTTCACACACCTTTTAAAGTTGGGTGTCCTTTTACTCTTAGATATAATAATGATCATGAAAACAATCATGGCCTTCTAGCTCTTTAAATTGGCTTCCAAGATCCAAAACTGTAACTACTTTACATAGTCAAGCAATTAATAAGTATCAACTTCCTAGTGGGCCTTAATTAATAGAGAGAGCAATTTTACGTTGATTGTTGACTACTAACTACTCAACCTTATTCAAAAGTGATGGTCATATAATTTATAAGGTGATGGTCATATAAATTACTTGACTAATTCCTAAAGTAAGGGGGTTAGGGTAGGACCATAACATGCCCCCCCCTTCAAAAGCAATGTTGTCCTCAAGGCTGAAAGTGTGGAAATTGCTGCAAAATTTATGTCGATTCCCATGTTAAATATTCTGGTGTTGATTCGTAAACTATCGTGGATATTTCACTAGGGTCAGGGTTTGGATTCTTTAAAGTTCACACATGACTAGCTTCACATGTGTGAGAAATGAGAGCTGACATGAAATCCACTTGATACCATGGTGGTCAATTGGATGGGTCAACTTATGGGAGTCATAACTTCTTCATAGTGACTCTATCTGAGTCATTATCGGACCCTCAAAGAGGCCCTTGAAGGTTCTAGACCCCAAATCGATAAAGTGAGACTCGCCCCTAGAATGGGCCCTACAAGCTAATTCATCCAATATTTTGACCCAAAAAACACCAAAATAGAGGAAAATTATATATCAATCCATTTTGGATCAAACCTCCCCATTTTTGGAGGCTTTTGGTCCCTAAAATATTTTATTAAATGAGGTGAGTAAATGCTTTCCTCTACCTTCTTCTTAGACTCCAACGGTGGAGGAGGTGAAAGGCTTTCCTCTACCTTTAAAGCGAGTCTAAACCCGATGAATAATAAATTGTCATTTAAACCACTTTGATTTTTTGTGCACGTAGGAACACACTTTTAAAGAGAGTTGTGTAACTAGGGGAATTTTTTCTCCTTATTTTCGACTGGTTTTTACTTGTTTTTGTCCATGAATCTTCACTGAATTTTCAAAACTTGTAAGAATATTGTTAGATCTTCTAGAGTGTGGGTGTTTGAGGATTTTCACTTCACTGCCCTCATTCACTTTCACTTCACTGCACTCATTGTTATTTAAATGCAATGTTTGTGGGGGCTTAAGACGGTTTTATTTTTTTAATTTTAATGTAATGTTAGTGTAAGGGGGTTAAGTTGGGGGGAGGGGGGGTTAATGTTTTTCAACAAAGTTCCAATATAGTTTATAATGACTATTGATGTTGATTTTTTTTGTTTATGAATGTTTGTTGATTGTATTTTAAATTTGTACATTTTGGATATACAGACAATGGCATCACGAAAGATATTTGTGAACGTTTCTGGATCAAGAGCAGCGATGGTTGCGTCGAAAAGAACTGTTGAGGTATCTAAGAATGTTGAGCCTCAAGATGAATTTTTGACCTTTGAGCAGTCAAAAATCAAGAATGCTAGAGAATGGAAATATGCGGCCGAAGAAGATAGGACAAATTATTTTTGGCATTTGAAGGAAAAATATCAAGGAAAAGCGAATAGTATTCACTTATATTGTGCTGCATTTCAATTTCTTCAATCAGATTACCAATCATTGGGATTGTTGAGAGAAATATGTGTGATGCCGGGTACAGAAATTGTTTATGCACAAGTGAAACAAGCAAAGACCTTTGCCAAAATTCGATATTGTTTGAAGGTTTCAAAATATAATGTTCAGGAAACTTTCACACCCTTCTGTGAAGGGGTTGTACATGATATTGAAAGCAGGAGAGTAAGTTTCAATATTGAGATTATTTTTAAATTGTTTTTCTTATAACTTGGATATCACAATGTAATAGATTTAATACCATTTTTTTTTTGCAAGATTTTGCTAGGTCGATTTCAAACATGTTGAATGGAATTTATTATATAGAGGAAAATCCTATGGATGTCGTTAATGCTGCACTTCAAAAGGGAAAAGAACCAAGGAAGAATAAAAAAATTTCAAATGTTCAAACTGAAGAAGTACAAGAACAAAGAGGAAAGAGCATCCAACAATCAAATCAGGTACCTAGAAATGTTACATTTAAATATTTATCTCGCCCAAGTGAACACATTGAAATTGTTGCCAATGAGCTGGCTACTACTGTTCGTAAGAGTAAGAATCAATCTCGTATAAGAAATATGGTTGAGAGTGCTTCAATTCCTTATGAAGGCATTGTTGATTTAGATGGAATCCCTTCAAGACAGAAAAGGAGGAGATCTTCTGCTTCTAATTCCAATGTTATCCATGAATATGAGGTGAATATTCTAGGGGTAATAGGGAAATCATTACTCCAGGTGCTGATCTAGAGGATGGAATTTTCAAGTCAACACAAAATGCTATTCGAGATCGATTACGGAGGGATAAATTGGTTAACAATGGGCATACATTTGAGTTGAATGTGAATCAACTTTTTAGACCCACAGAAGGGCAAGATCAATTTAGAATTAGAAAACCACATAATTTGCATATTCACAACTTGAAAGCATTAATGAGGCATAATCCCTATGCACATGTGGTTGACTACCTAGTGCTTGTTGACCCGAAAGATGTTCCTACTAGAGATGAATTTGATCAAACAAGAAGTTTTCATTATAAATATTATGTTCTTGGAGGGAATCATTCTGCAGAGGCAAGATGAGAGTTGATGCAATAATATCCCAATAACCCTATTTTTGAAATAGTGAAATGCATTGTTTATGCTGGTTTAATAGATGTAGAAGCAAAGTTGTTATCATGGGATCATAACACAGATAGCGAATATAGGATGACCATGACATTTATTCAAAGGGTGAGATTCATCCACAATGATTTTTTGCAAATATGTGGTGGAGATAAATTTAAGGTTGATGCAATTTTTTGGAAACAATGTTGTCTGGAAATAGGTATCCCTATTAAAGAGGATATTGTGAAACAGAAAAATGCCAAAGGTACTGATGCATTCAGAGCTGGAGATGGATATTTCCAATTGGCATTCAGAGTAGGGAAAACATGGGATTTGGTTGAGGACATATTTAGCATGTGGGAGAATATTAGCATAAAAAATCAAAAAGTGAAAAAAAGTAAAGTTGTTCCATGGACCAGTGGTAAGTCAGGTCCTAACATCAAGAACTTGCCAGAAGGCATGACTATTACACCCTGGAGAACAATGCAAGATGTGAAGGATGAAACACTAATAGCTACAATATTGTCACAGGTAAAGTCAGGTGATTTATCAATGGAGGAAATGTGTAGTGAATTTGATAAGTAAGTTGATGTTTTTTTATGGTACAAAGTATGTTTATTGAGCTTAACATTTTTGTTATGTTCTAAGTATTATGTTGTATTATTATATATGATTGTAAACATTATTTATTGTTTCATCATCTAGTCACAAGATTTACATGAAAATACAAGAGGACATGGTTATAATGTTGAATGAGAATAGTTGGGATGATGGCAAATGCAACTATCCAGAATCAAGCTCAATAGAAACCTTAAAACAAGTTTTTGTTGCATTCAAGAAGGTATGTTGATCTATCATACATCCTGAATTATTTATTTTGTAAATCATTTAATGTCTTTTTTATTACTTATAGAAAAAAAATTCATTTGAATATGCCAAAGAGGGGTACAGATGGAGTACCATAGTCCTTCAAAATTCATATCCAAAGAGCCAAAATAGAACGACAAAGGAGACAACGTGTTGAAAACGTTGAACTTAATGATACACTTGATCATTATATTTGGAATGGGCTTGACACTGTGCAATATAAAGTCATTTTAGGTGAGTGTACGGACATTGCAAAATTGTTCCTAAAAAGGAGTACAACCTAGTTATTGCAGATATCCCTCATGGATTCAATATACGAAACACTACTTATGATTGTGAGCCTTATACTTACCAATCATTCCGTAAAGTGGTTTCAGGATTTGTAGATGTCACAACATCACCACTATGGAGATTCATTGTTTTCCATTCTGACACACAATTAGGGGGGTTGTTGACATCCTTCAAGGGTAAAGCAAAAACAAGGAAACAACTTTATTGGTAATATATTTGCACTATTATTATCAAGTTATTGAATTTTTAAATAAATTATATTTATTGATAAGTTAATTCAATTATTTTTTTTATTTTGACTGCAAGCAAAAGCCTAATATTCATAGCTACAGCAGTGATCCATTTTTGAATGATATTGAAAACATACATCTTGCAACTTGGACAAAAGATGAGACTTATGAATCTCTTTTAATCAATAAAAAGAGTGAAGGAAAATATAGTCAGATGTTGACTTATAATGCCGTGGTTAAAAAATTGACATATGAAGAAAGGGATTTGAAAGGAGTGGTTGTAAACATCTATCAAAAGCCACAAGCTTTGATTAATTATCTCATAGATACATTTTCAAGTGAAGGAGATTGGGTCTTAGATTTGTTCTTAGGTTCAGGTCAAATTTCAGATATTACATATGGAAACATATTTCAAGTTTTATTGTTTTTTATTATTCATTAATTTTTTTTAAAGTATGCTTCTTTATGTTATTTGTCTTAACTATTTTTTTTGTTTTTGGTGATTTGGTACAACAATAGCATGCTCCTTACAAAAAGGAAGAAATTGCATATCCATTGATAATGATCCACTACAATGCAATTACACCAACCAAAGAATTAATGCTATTCAAGTTATTCCAGATGAATTACAAGAAGTTGGTTTGAAGAAAGGGGAGTTTAGTGAAACACTTGTGGCGAAGATGTCAAAAGAGCCTATTGTGCCCTTGCTCAACAGCCTATAAAAAACATATTTCATCAAACAAAATCCTATTTTGTTTTGATGAAATGTTCAAATTTTTTAGGGACAAATCTAATGAATCACCAGCTACTGAAAAGATGATTTTCTGTGAGCTACTGAATCAGTGAAATTTTATGTTTTTAAGCAGCCTTTGCAAACTATAGGTTATTTGACAAAATCACCATTTTCAAGTCGTTATTTTGGATGGATTTACATTAATAGTCAAGGGGTGAGTATTAATAATTGTCATATTTTTTCCTCATAACCTAATCTTGAAATTTTGTCTAAATAGTTATCACTTGAATTTTTGCTATTTGATTTTATTATTATAGATGTTGATAAGGTTGCGAAATTGGGTAATTAATAACAGTGTGGTTTGGCATGTTATCATAGGTTTCATTCGGATGTTAATCAATGGGTATGCATGGTTGGGTCAATGTAAATTATGACAAGGTCTTAGAGCATTGGAGGCTTAATAATTCATGTGAATATACATTATCCTAAGTTTACATATCAGACTCCGAACCATATTCGATGTTACTATGGTTATTTTAATCTTCATTTTTATAACATAGTCCATATTGCAAAGTTTGGTTTGATTTGATCATTTTTATGTTGCATGGCTTGCCACCTTCGAAAGTTAGATCAAATCTACGGTAAGGGTAACATGGATTATTGTTTATCGTCAATTCAATTTATGTCGTCACCTCCATTTCCCACCTACTTGTTGTGAAATTGAAATGGTATCATTACGTTGGCACCCAGCTCCGTCCATCACATTTAATGGCTGGTACGTGACTAATGTCGTGGCATCATCCTTGTTCAACACCTGTGGTCTATGCAACGAGTAGTCTCATGTCAATAGCCCGGGATAAATTATGGCAAGATCAGTTTAATCTTGAGTTGTTTGTCATCGTTTCTCATTTCGATTTCCCTGCTGTGTTATCATTTCCTTCATGCCGAAATTTCAGAGTTATGGGTCGAGGCTGCTCATGTCACATTCGGTTTATGAACGCATAAGGTTCCATTGCTTAGTTTTTATCCTGGGTCTGCACCCTGAGTGCTCTCTCTCTGGTTATCTATCGAGTTTTGATCTCTGTTATCTTTTTTGGGCAAGGTTTCATGCATGTGCACAGTTGGTCATGGCGCCGGTAGTGAGAGTCGAGCCCTGTGAGATGAAGCTACTGAATTCGAACCTCGAACTGTTAGCAAAGGTCGAGGCTGTCAGATGGTTTCCGTTTATCAGTAAATTCTCAGATTCAAACCCTGAAGTCACAAGGGTTTTTGCTGTTTCTTTGGTCGATTTTCAGGCTGAGGTAGGTGACCTCCAGTTTCGAGTGGACGAGCGTTCAGTTGCGCTTGCCACTGGTCTGTCTTTAACAGGAGAAAGGTGGTTTAAATATAAGCGAATGGACATTACCGAGTGGCGGAAATTACTGAAAAACCCCCATCAAGAGGTATCATTCCGAACTGGAGTAGCCCGTAAATACTTTAAAAAGGAATGGCACCCGGTCCTAGACTTAATCCACAGGTACGTGACCTGTGAAGGTCGTCTATCTGTGTCCTATGTTTACCATATCAGATTGATGTCTGCATTTATTGGTTTCTCACTGAATTTACTTTATTACCTGGTGCAAAGTCTGTTTAAAATGTCTTCTGCAATTAAAAAGGGCTCGAAGCATGTTAGTCATAGCCTTTTCCATCATGGCTTGGTACGAATGTTAATTGAGAGGGAACTGTCGAAGTCAAATCAGTCATGGGATGAATTTGTTGAGTCTAATGGTTTTTCGGCCTTTTGCCACTGTCAGTTTGACAACCCCGAGGAATGCATCAGGAATCAAGAGCCGAATCATATCTCAGTTTCTCCTTTATGTGAACCTATGTTAAACCCTACCGGCCGTATGAGCCCCAACGCTTATAATGACCCAGTGCCCACTCCATGAGTAAAAAGCCCTGGTACTCCTCTGGTTTCTAAACGCATGAGGAGGTCTACAACTTTGTCATCGGTTACACCAAAGATTAATGTTGATAAAACATGTAATCGGGGAAGTAGTAAGCCGAAAGCTAAAGTGATGGGTAGGTTTACTAGAAGCATGGCTAGGGGTAAGGTTGTCAAACCGCCTGTGAATGATGATGTTCGTGTTGAGACTGTCATAATAGACGATGAGGAATAAAACCCTGTTTTTCCTGTCAATGATCATAATGTTCAGCATGAATTTGTCTCGAACCTTGTTGATGAGAGTCCTCCTGCGTTTGATAAGGATGTTCGGGTGGATCCGGTTGTTGATCCTCCAGCTATAGGGAAGTCTGTAGAGACAAGTTTACCTGGTTTACATCATGTTGGGAATATGATGCACCCGCTGTTTGTTAACTACTTATTAGACAAGATACCCAGAATGGAAGAAAGGGTGATTGAGATGGTAGCTCACCGCGATATGATGGAGGCTGAGAATCTTAAGTTGAAGGAGACAGTAAACTTGGATGATAAGCATCTTCTACGTTTGAAAAAACACAAAATAGGCTGATAAGAAGGGTCCTTAAATTACAGAATGAAAATGATAAGAACAAAGAGAAGGTACGGGAGCTTAATGCTCAAATCGCACTCATGCAATTTAAGGGTCAATCTTCGAGCCCATCAAGTGGGGTAAATATCCAGGTTTTTAACGCCCCTATAAAATTGTAATGTTTTGGTGATGCGTTTACTATTGGTATCAGATTTTGAAGTTATTGATAATCAAGTTTTTCTTTACAGGTATTTTGTTTGTGTTAAGTTATTTATTATTTAGTTTATTTATTTTTCTGTTTGATTGCGACTTAATTATATTTATTTTGTGCGCGGTATGGAAGGTAATGTGATGGATCCTTTTTCCGGGATTTTGCTAATGGCCGATTGTCTGGACAATCCCTACGTAATTGGGAATAAATCGATTCTGCAGGAGCTGTTTTCCAGGTGTTGTTACACGATTGATGTTTTGATGTTTTGATTCGCTGTTAAGAATCGAATCTTTCCCATTTCTTGGCACTTCCACGTATATAGAAAATGACATGTTTTCACTTGTCATTTTAAGGGAAATCGTTTAAAGGTTTCGATTCTGCTATCTCTAGTTTTTAGAACTGTTTATTTTTGGAAAATTCAATGTATTTAAAGGGGAGATAGCAGATAGGATAGGGGGGGTCGATAGTTTGTATAGAAGAAGACAAGACCAAATGTTTGACATTCCTATGACTGAAGACAGTTTGCTGTCAGTAGCTGCAGTATTTTAAACTGGTGATACTTATCTATGTTTATAGTATTTTTACTTTACATATGTGTTTGTGGTATCACTTGGTTTTGTTACTTTTTCCACATTATTAATGTTTGTTATGATCTCTTTTATGAGTTGTGCAAATATATCAGATATAATTGTCGACTTGTTCTGATTTCGATTTGCTGATGTAGGTCATGTTGTAAAATTTGATGATTGAAATCATATCACATGTGATTTATGTGTCTATTGTATGACCTTGTTTGTCTTCTAAATGTTTTTGGATACGTTCAAGATTATTCATGCAGTAGTCCCATTGGCAGATTTGATTTCAGGATTAATATTTTAGCTCTTGATCAGGATATAGCCTAGATTAGATTTATAGTGGTTTCTTTTAATTATTTTGAAAATCCCAGTGAGTCAAATTTTTATGTTCATATCACATTCAGGTTATTTTCTTATCTTTGTGACTGATGTATAGGTGTTAATAATGTACCTTTGTAATTTATCGATTTTGTAGATACTTAGTTAACTTATGTTTCGTGTATTATAAATTAATTGCTTGAAGTAGATTTAATTTAAGTAATTGATTTTGTAATATATAACATTTATTTGTACAGAGATAAGTATAGATCTAATTAACCTGAACAATAGCTTTAGTTTTATTTCTTAGTTAGATTTTCAGGCCAACAGAGCCTTTAAACCTGTCGAAAACAACCATCCCAAACAGGTTGGAGCCTGCTCTAAGGATCTCGGTCTGGGTTGTCTTCCCCCGTTACGTGCATAGTCACCTATGCCCGTCAACAATTGCGCTAGAAGGAGGGCCAGCTTAAGCAAATGGCTGATGAGAACAATCCTATAAACAAAGTTAATCATCCTACCACCCCTCAAATACATTCATCCTCACAACCACGTACTTGTTGGTCATCACGATTGGGTGAAGCCTCATTAAGCGACTCTGTTCGAAATCTTATTTCTCAGTTCGACTCTAGCAGTGCCCACCGACCTGAATAACTTGACCAGTTCGAGCAGGATATAAACAAATCTCGTAGAATTTTAACAAGAACTTATTCCAAGCTCACCAGGTGCCAGCCCACCGAATTACCACTCCCATAGATCACCTGTCCTCGCACTCATCAACCAGAACCTGTCTCGGGGGAACAAGACCAACCTTTAGGTGCCATTCCTGATCCCCAGATACAACAATCTTTAATAGGCACCAATCAACCTTCAGCTTCCACAAGACCGCCTGCTTCGAAAGGGTCAGGACAACAACCACCACCACCTCCGTCAACCAAGAACATGGCAGGTGTAAACGCTAACCCCAATGCTAATCTTCCATGGTTGGATCAGGATGCAGTTGCTGTCCCAGGAAATCAACACCATTTACCCAAACATCTTGAGAAGTTGTTGCCTAAGTTTAACCCTGAACTGAAAGAGCCGGAAGAATATCATGTCAAGAAGTTTATGCTAGCGGTTCAGCTCTTGGGTGTTGAACATGAAGATGTAGTATGTTGACTTTTCCCTTATACATTTGAGGGCAAATCTTCGACGTGGTATTTTTCGCTTACGACTGGTTCCATTACCAGTTGGAACGAATTCGACCTTGCTTTCATGAACAAGTTTGGAGACAATAAGACTCCAGCTGCCTTGGTATTAGAATTGTCTAGGATTCGCATGGAAACCAAGGAAAAGGTGAAAGATTTTAACCAGTGATTCCTAACTCTAAGAAACAGAATTCCTGCTACTTCAAGGCTGGCTGAGGATGTCACTGTTGAATTTTACACTTCAGCTTTGCCTGTGTCAATGGCCATGTTTGTCAGACAAAAGGCCAAATTTACCCTTGCTAAAAACTTTGAAGAAGCAATTAAGGTTGAGAAAGATATGTCTGCCATTAAGACAAACCCCGGGGTAGATACCGATTCTGCATCTTCTTCTCTAAAGAAGACTGAAAGTCCTGCCATAAAGACAAACCCTAAGAAAAAAGGCCAAGATGCTTTAGATCTAGACAGCCTCCAAAGAGTCATTAAAAAATTGTCCAATGAAATCATTGATTTAAAGAAAGGTACTTCTGAAGCTGCTCCGAACAAAGAACCACCTAAACAGTTTTTTAGAAGGCCATTCCAAAATCCAGCTACAAAACAAACTCCTCCCTCGGAAGCTAATAGCGTTGATGAAATTAATAGTTTCCTGAAATTATTAGTCTCAGGTCTAGAAACACCAGCTGAAAATGAAGCTCAATCTTAGGGACAGAATTCCGAAGATAACCAAAATACTGATAACAGCAATGAAGATAAACCTCCTCAAGTTATCAGTCACTTCTGGGATTCCTCAGAATTGACCGATGATGAAGATGTGGGTGTGGTCAATGTAAATCAGCATCAATACAACACTAGAAGCAAGAAAGATCAGCCCCAAGGGGAACCTTCTACAACCACTTCAGATAACAGTTCAGCTGTCAAAACAAAAGATCAGCCCGCAAATATTAAATCTGCACCCTCTCTTGAGTTAGAATATGATCTGATTGAAGATTTAAAGAAAATCAGAGCCAACATCTCTATTTATGAACTCCTCAAGTTACCTGTGATTCGAGATAAAATGATGTAAGGGGTATCTTCAAGTAAAACTGCCAAAACCCCTTCTAATCAAAAAAGTTCTGCTAATACCAAGAATAATTCAGCAAAATCGTCATTCAATGCCTCATCCATAGGTAAGAAATCAGACTCTTCAACTCCTCTTTTTTTACTTACGTTTGAAATTTGCAATCGTGAAGTGCATAATTGTATGATAGACTCAGGGGCTTCGAAAAATGTGATTCCATACTCAGTGTGCAAAAAACTTAATGCGGTCCCTGTGCCATGTGATACAAGTATTGTGCAGCTTGACCATTCAAATGTGAAAGTAATAGGAAAGTTGAAAGAGGTATTAATAAGGAGGTTAGCTTCAAATCCCCAAGTCCAGTTTATCATTGATATAATTGTCGCAGATATCCCTGAAGCATATGGCCTATTTATTAGCAGAGATTGGTCTGAAAAATTAAAGGGATATTTCGCGACAGACTGGTCACACTTATGGATATCTCATAACGTTCGTCCAAATAAAATCAGGATTGATCAAGAACGTTATATGAAACATACAGTCACAGAATTGGATGATTCAAATGAACCAGTATTATTCACTGATACCATTATGGGCAAGTACATGGTTGACTCTTCCTTTGGGAACCTTGAGGCTGAAACTTCATCAATCCCAGGTTCAGAACAGCAATCTGAAATTTGACATTTTACACAAGTCCTAGATGAAATTATAGTCCCGAACACGACACATTTAGATCTCAATAATGGTCTTTGGTCTCTATACTTTGACGGATCTAAGTCAAAAGAAGGGGCTGGTGCAGGTTGCTTGTTGATAGATGCCTATGGGAAAAGGTATTTCATTGCTTGCAGGTTAGAATTTGATTGCACCAATAAAATTGCTGAATATGAAGCCCTTATTCAAGGGCTGAAAAAAGCAATTGACTTGGGAGCCAAAGCTTTGGTAGTCTTAGGAGACTCTGAGATTATTGTTAGACAGATACGTAATACGATACATTGCATTGCTGGGTATTTGAGAAATTACCAGGCAGAGGTATGGAATCTATTACTATCATTTGAAGCCTTTAACATAAGCTCCATTCCTCGTTATTTAAATCATGAAGCAGACCTTTTGGATAATGTTGCATCAAGGCTAATTCCATCTGAAGGAATGCTTACTGATTCTTTTTCTGTTGAACTGCTTTTCAAACCATCCATACCTGATAACATTGACAATTGGAGAGTCTTCGACAATGACGAGCAGTTGGTCGATTTTCTGACTTTGAAAGATACTTTTAAAGATGCGGTCATCGATGAAATGACTCATGATGAAGATCTATATAATTTTGCAATAATTCATAAGCCTTGTTCGATTCAGGAATCTCTCAATCAGGTTAGTACCCTTCCCATATCCGTAATCAGACTTGAGAAATTCTATGAATTAAAGGATAAATTTAAAGCTGCAAGGAACTATAAAACCAATAGCTCCATTATGCAGTCTGAAATTGTAAATCTAGGCACTGAACACACCCCTCAATGTGTCAATTTGGGTAGTACCTGCACTCCCCAGGAAAAAACAACCTTCATAAAACTCTTTAATGAGTTTAAAGATATTTTCACATGGACATATGATGATCTTAAGACATTCGATCCAAATATAATGCAACATGTCATTCCCATGAAACAAGAGGCTAAACCTTTTCAACAGAAACTGAGGAAAATGCACCCTAGTCTAGAACCAGCTGTCAAGAAGGAGCTGAATAAACTCCTTGCCGCTAGAATAATTTTTCCAGTACGACATGCCCAGTGGGTGGCAAATCTTGTCCCTGTCAGAAAGAAAAATGGTGATATAAGTTTATGCGTTGATTTCCGAAATCTGAATAAGGTTTCAGAAAAGGACAATTATCCTGTTCCTCCAATGGAAAATCTTACAATAGGTCTCCGGATCTGAGATGTTTTCACTTTTAGATGTCTTTTAGGGATACAACCAAGTGTTGGTGTCCAAAACAGATCAATTTAAAACAACCTTTAGAACTCCCTAGGGAACCTATGCCTATAGAAAAATTCCATTTGGTCTAATTAATGCTGGGGCAACGTTTCAAAGGGCGATGGATATCACATTTAGAGGACTGATAGGTAAGTTTGTCGTCATTTATCTTGATGATGTAACTGTCTTTTCAAGAAACACAGCAAATCATTTAACTCGTCTCAGGAGAGTTTTTGAGCGCTGCATGAAATATGGGATCTCCCTGAACCCAAATAAATCCATCTTTGCTGTTATAGAAGGTAAGTTACTGGGTTTTGTAGTTTCAAAAGCAGGTATCAATATCGAACCTGAACGTACCCAGGCAATATCTCAAATTTCTATGCCTCACTCAAAGAAATCTATGCATTCTTTTCTTGGAAAGATAAACTTTGTTTCTAGATTTATCCCTGGTTTCACTGAAATTGTCAAACCACTTCAGAAAATGATTAAGAAAGATGTTGAGTTTAAATGGTTTGCTGAAGAGAAGCAATATTTTCATGATATCTTACAAGCTATCGCTGAAGCTCCTACCTTAACAAGCCCAGATTTTTCTAAACCATTTATCTTATACACTTTTGCTTCTGACTCTTCATATGCTGCTGTTCTAACACAGAAAAATCAAGAAAATAATGAGGCTCCCATTGCTTTTACAAGTTCTGGTTTGAACGGTGCAGAGCTGAATTACCCAGAAGTGGAAAAACAAGCATTTGTTGTCTTTAAATCAGTGAAACATTTCCGGCCTTATTTGCTGAATTCTCACACCAAGATCATTGTGCCATATTCAGCAGTTAGAAATCTTTTGGTACAAAAGGACCTGGGTGAAAAGCGAGCCCATTGGGTTACAACACTCTAGGAATATGACCTGGAAATTAAGCCTTTAAAAATTGTCAGAGGACAAGGACTCTGTAAGTTGGCAGCTGGATGTCCAGACATTCCGGAATCTGACCTGCACTTCTTCGATGAACATTATCTGTTTGAAAGGGAAGTTCTTCCAATCTCAGCTCCTTCTGATTCTTGGTATAATGATATTAAGTTTTTACTTTTGCATGGGAATGCTCCTGAACACTTAGGGTCATGCAGCAAAAGAGATTTGAGATTGAAATATGCCCCTTATCAGTTGATTGACAACATTCTCTTTAGAAAAAATTTCGAAGGGGTTCTCCTTCGTTGTTTAGAAAGAAATGAAGCTGATAATGTGTTGTCTCAACTACATGCAGGACCAGCCGGAGGACACTTTGGCGGGGAAACTACTGCCCACAAAGTACTCAAAGCTGGATATTACTGGCCTACGTTGTTCAAAGATGCATTTTCCTTTGCAAGAAAATGCCAGGAATGTCAAAAAGCAAGAGGCAGGCTAAAGAAAGCAGCGTTACCCCTCCAGCCGGTTGTTATTGAACTCCCATTTCAACAATGGGGTCTGGACATTGTTGGTCCAATCACACCAGCTTCTTCAGTGCAGCATAAGTACATTTTGACCGCCACAGACTATTTCACTAGATGGGTTGAAGCCATCCCCTTGCGAGTGGTTAATTCAGAACAGGTGATATCGTTCCTTGATTCTTTTATTATCACCAGATTTGGTGTGCCTGAATCTTTGATTTTTGACAATGCAACTTATTTTTCTTCTGTAAAGTTAATAGAATATGCATTGGAAAAGGGCATAAAGTTAAAATATTCAGCTAATTATTATCCTCAGGGAAACGGATTGGCTGAATCTTCTAATAAAAATTTAATCAAGATTTTGAAACGCACGGTGGTTAATCATCATAGGAACTGGCACAATGCCTTATCGAATGCCTTGTGGGCTGACAGAGTGACTCCCAAAGCTGCCATAGGAAACTCTCCATTTTTTCTGGTATATGGTAAGGAAGCCATTTTACCTCCTCATTTATTTTTTCTCTCTTTACAGCTCTCCCAGTCAGTTCAGGAGACAGCATGTTCTGCCATGGAGCATCGAATTAATACCTTGCTTAAACTTGAGGAAGACAGGGAGTTGGGCAGGAAAATTTTTGACAAACATCAACAGACCGTGAAATGCTGGTTTGATCACAAAAAATCAGCCAGTATGGATTTGGAGGTAGGTGACCTAGTTCTGAAATGGGACAAGGAACACGAAGACAAAGGGAAACACACTAAGTTCCAATGCCTATGGCTAGGACCATTTATTATTACAAAAAAACTTGGTCCTAGCACTTTCAGGTTGTAGAAACTGGAGGGTGACATCAACAACCTTCCAGTAAATGGTCATCTCATTAAGAAATATTTCTGCTGATCCCCCTCAAGGGATCATCCTGTATATACCTTGTGTGGTGTGCTTGGTAGGTAGACATTGTTTTGGTGTCTGTTTGATTTATCTATTATAGCTATTTTCTCATATTTATTTGCTGTGTGATTTGCGTATTTTAGAGTCTGATCAATTTATCAAACTTCAAACTGATGATTTCTGTCAAGTTCTATAATTGATCTGTAAATCATGCACAAAGATATTACTGTCCTAAAAACTGTCGCATTATTTTACTTCTTGAACAGGGAATAGTTTTTCATTGCTCTAGATTTTACCAGAAATTCTTAAACCATGTTAATAGTAATTAATAATATTAGTCTCTACAAAGATGTCTTCAAAAGGATTAGAACAGTATTGGTTAAGGTTATCTATTTGAATCTTTTACGCCATCCCCTTCTCATAAAAGAGAAATGGACTTGCCTCCCCATCTGCTAAGACAATCTCACTGCAGATTAAACTTTACTACATTCTGGCTATGGTTAAGGGTTTTTCAAAACAAGCTGAAGGACAAAAGGTCTCATGATGAGTCGGTCTGTTCAGGATCATAGGTTTGCATTCAGTAACATTGTTGTTTCTGGTCACCAAACCTGGGCAATGGCCCTTGGAAAAAACACTAAGGAATAAAAGGTCTCATTACGAGCCGGTTTATTTACTGTGGTACAGATTAGTCACTGACATGGTTACTATCTGGTTACCAAACCAGAACCATGGTCTTCAGGAATATTAAAATCAAAAGGGAAAACAATTGGTAACAACTCAACCTAACCAGAATTGTATACTTATAACTAGCAGATGGGATACTGGCATTCTTTGGGCTTTGAAGTAACCCTGTCGAGGCTACAGACGCCTGCTGGCAACAGGGCCATGCTTATGGTATTGAGATTTTATTCTTTAAAAATAAGCCATTTACTGTTTTACTTCTTGTGAACTCATTTTGTTAGAAGCCTGATTTTTCATCAAATAAATAATTAGAACTGTAAATTTCTGGTAATTTTTAGAACTGTGAAATGCTTGAATCTGTTTGAGATGTTAAAATACTGATGCCCGTATAATGGCTTATATGAAGGATTTAATTTCTTTGTTTGTGTGGTTTCAAGTTAAGAAGCAAAGATAACTGTTTCACCCAGTCAGTCGCCATCTATTGTGCCCTTGCTCAACAGCCTATAAAAAACATATTTCATCAAACAAAATCCTATTTTGTTTTGATGAAATGTTCAAATTTTTTAGGGACAAATCTAATGAATCACCAACTACTGAAAAGATGATTTTCTGTGAGCTACTAAATCAGTGAAATTTTATGTTTTTAAGCAGCCTTTGCAAACTATAGGTTATTTGACAAAATCACAATTTTCAAGTCGTTATTTTGGATGGATTTACATTAATAGTCAAGGGGTGAGTATTAATAATTGTCATATTTTTTCCTCATAACCTAATCTTGAAATATTGTCTAAATAGTTATCACTTGAATTTTTGCTATTTGATTTTATTATTATAGATGTTGATAAGGTTGCGAAATTGGGTAATTAATCACAGTGTGGGTTGGCACGTTATCATAGGTTTCATTCGGACATTAATCAATGGGTATGCATGGTTGGGTCAATGTAAATTATGACAAGGTCTTAGAACATTGGAGGCTTAATAATTCATGTGAATATACATTATCCTAATTTTACATATCAGACTCTAAACCATATTCGATGTTACTATGATTATTTTAATCTTCATTTTTATAACATAGTCCATATTGCAAAGTTTGGTTCGATTTGATCATTTTTATGTTGCATGGCTTGCCACCTTCGAAAGTTAGATAAAATCTATGGTAAGGGTAACATGGATTATTGTTTATCGTCAATTCAATTTATGTCGCCGCCTCCATTTTCGATCTACCTGTTGTGAAATTGATATGGTATCATTACGTTGGTACCCAGATCTGTCCATCACATTCAATGGCTGGTACGTGACTAATGTCGTGGCATCATCCTTGTTCAACACCTGTGGTCTATGCAACGAGTAGTCTCATGTCAATAGCCCAGGATAAATTATGGCAAGATCAGTTTAATATTGAGTTGTTTGTCGTTGTTTCTCATTTCGATTGCCCTGCTGTGTTATCATTTCCTTCATGCCAAAATTTCAGAGTTATGGGTCGAGGCTGCTCATGTCACATTCGGTTTATGAACGCATAAGGTTCCATTGCTTAGTTTTTCTCCTGGGTCTGCACCCTGAGTTCTCTCTCTATGGTTCTCTGTCGAGTTTTGACCTCTGTTATCTTTTCTGGGCAAGGTTTTGTGCATGTGCACAGTTGGTCATGGTGTTGGTAGTGAGAGTCGAGCCCTGTGAGATGAAGCTACTGAATTCGAACCCCGAACTGTTAGCAAAGGTTGAGGTTGTCAGATGGTTTCCATTTATCAGTAAATTCTCGGATTCAAACCCTGAAGTCACAAGGGTTTTTGCTGTGTATTTGGTCGATTTTCAGGCTGAGGTAGGTGACCTCTAGTTTCGGGTGGACGAGCAATCAGTTGCGCTTGCCACTGGTCTTTCTTTAACAGGCGAAAGGTGGTTTAAATATAAGCGAATGGACATTACCGAGTGGCGGAAATTACTGAAAAATCCCTACCAAGAGGTATCATTCCGAACTGGAGTAGCCCGCAAATACTTTAAAAAGGAATGGCGCCCGGTCCTAGACTTAATCCACAGGTACATGACCTGTGAAGGTCGTCTATCTTCGGCCTATGTTTACCATCTCAGATTGATGTCTGCATTTATTGGTTTCCCGCTGAATTTACCTTATTACCTGGTGCAAAGTCTGTTTAAAATGTCTTCTGCAATTAAAAAGGGCCCGAAGCATGTTAGTCACAGCCTTTTCCATCATGGCTTGGTCCGAATGTTGATTGAGAGGGAACTGTTGAAGTCAAATCGGTCATGGGATGAATTTGTTGAGTCTAATGGTTTTTCGGCCTTTTTCCACTGTCAGTTTGACAACCCCGAGGAATGCATCAGGCATCAAGAGCCGAATCATATCTCAGTTTCTCCTTTACGTGAACCTCTGTTAAACCATACCGGCCGTATGAGCCCCAACGCTTATAATGACCCAATGCCCACTCCAGTAAAAAGCCCTAGTACTCCTCTAGTTTCTAAACGCATGAGGAGGTCTACAACTTTGTCACCGGTTACACCAAAGATTAATGTTGATAAAACATGTAATCGGGGAAGTAGTAAGCCGAAAGCTAAAGTGATGGGTAGGTTTACTAGAAGCATGGCTAGGGGTAAGGTTGTCAAACCGCCTGTGAATGATGATGTTCGTGTTGAGACTGTCATAATAGACTATGAGGAAGAAAACCCTGTTTTGCCTGTCAATGATCATAATGTTCAGCATGAATTTGTCTCGAACCTTGCTGATGAGAGTCCTCCTGCGTTTGATAAGGATGTTCGGGTGGATCCGGTTGTTGATCCTCCAGCTATAGGGAAGTTTTTAGAGACAAGTTTACCTGGTTTACATCACGTTGGGGATATGATGCACTCGCTATTTGTTAACTGCTTATTAGACAAGATACGCAGGATGGAAGAAAGGGTGATTGAGATGGTAGCTCACCGTGATATGATGGAGACCGAGAATCTTAAGTTGAAGGAGATAGTAAAATTGGATGATAAGCATCTTCTACGTTTGAAAAAAAACAAAAACAGGCTGATAAGAAGGGTCCTTAAATTATAGAATGAAAATGATAACAACGAAGAGAAGGTATGGGAGCTTAATGCTCAAATCGCACTCATGCAATTTAAGGGTCAATCTTCGAGCCCATCAAGTGGGGTAAATATCCAGGTTTTTAACACCCCTATAAAATTGTAATGTTTTGGCGGTGCATTTACTATTGGTATCAGATTTTGAAGTTATTGATAATCAAGTTTTTCTTTACAGGTATTTTGTTTGTGTTAATTTATTTATTATTTAGTTTATTTATTTTTCTTTTTGATTGTGAATTAATTATATTTCTTTTGTGCGTGGTATTGCAGGTAATGTGATGGATCATTTTTCCCAGATTTTGCTAATGGCCGATTGTCTGGACGATCCCTACGTAATTGGGAATAAAACGATTCTGCAGGAGCTATTTTCTAGGTGTTGTTACACAATCGATGTTCTGATGTTTTGATTCACTGTTAAGAATCGAATCTTTCCCATTTCTTGGCACTTCCACGTATATAGAAAATGACATGTTTTCACTTGTCATTTTAAGGGAAATCGGTTAAAGGTTTCGATTTTGCTATCTCTAGTTTTTAGAACTGTTTATTTTTGGAAAATTCAATGTATTTAAAGGGGAGATAGCATATAGGATAGGGGGGGTCGATAGTTTGGGAAAGAAGAAGACAAGACCAAATGTTTGACATTCCTGTGACTGAAGACAGTTTGCTGTCAGTAGCTACAGTATTTTAAACTGGTGATACGTATATATGTTTACAGTATTTTTACTTTACATCTGTGTTTGTGGTATCGCTTGGTTTTGTTACTTTTTCCACATTATTAATGTTTGTTATGATCTCTTTTATGAGTTGTGCAAATATATCAGATATAATTGTCGACTTATTCTGATTTCGATTTGCTGATGTAGGTCATGTTGTAAAATTTGATGATTGACATCATATCACATGTGATTTATGTGTCTGTTGTATGACCTTGTTTGTCTTCTAAATGTTTTTGGATACGTTCAAGATTATTCATGCAGTAGTCCCATTGGCAGATTTGATTTCAGGATTAATATTTTAGCTCCTGATCAGGATATAGCCTAGATTAGATTTATAGTGGTTTCTTTTAATTATTTTGAAAATCCCAGTGAGTCAAATTTTTATGTTGAGATCACATTCAGGTTATTTTCTTATCTTTGTGACTGATGTATAGGTGTTAATAATGTACCTTTGTAATTTATCGATTTTGTAGATACTTAGTTAACTTATGTTTCGTGTATTATAAATTAATTTCTTGAAGTAGATTTAATTTAAGTAATTGATTTTGTAATATATAACATTTATTTGTACAGAGATAAGTATAGATCTAATTAACCTGAACAGTAGCTTTAGTTTTATTTCTTAGTTAGATTTTCAGGCCAACAGAGCCTTTAAACCTGTCAGAAACAACCATCCCAAAGAGCTTGGAGCTTGCTCTAAGGATCCCGGTCTGGGTTGTCTTCCCCCGTTACGTGCATAGTCACCTATGTCCATTAACAGAGCCTCAACCCCCATTAGGAGGGATGTTTGGAAAGGAGCACTTTGGGCATATTCCAGACATAGAAGACCCAATGGAAAAGGACATTGATGTCCTCGAGGAAATCCAAGCTCCAGAAAATTCCAATTTCGATGAAGAATTTGGCCTGCATGATATTGTTGATTAGTTGAGTGTCTTGAAGAAAATGTTTAATTTGACAACTTTTTGATAAGATATATTAGTACTGTTTTGACTTTCAGACTTTATTTTAGAAATAAAATCTCTATTATATTGTTTTTAATATGTTATTTCCAAATCTATGGTATAGTTTTTCATGAATTTATGTGAATCGTAACATTTTGGAATATAGTATGAAATAGTATCATTTTTATACAAAAATTCTATGAAAATCTATTGAAAATGGTTGTAAATGTCTTTATTTTCTAGAATTTCTTAGAATTTTATCAATAAAAAAGTCTTATTTTGCCTATAAAAAAGTCTTATTTTAAAGGAAAAATTGCAAAATGTATATGATTTTCAATATAAATTGCTTCTAAATGTATGTTATTTTGTTAAATGTCTAAAAAACACACTTGAAATTAGAAATTAAAAATATTTTACGACGAAGATGATTCAAAGGCCCAAAAAAATGCCTTAAAATGAAAATGTGTGATACTCGTATCAACCCTTTTTTAAATGGAGGTAAAATTAGCTACTAAAATTAGGAGAGAGAAAAACGAGAACTGTGTCGAGTTCTTGTTTCATAGTATAAGTGGTTCTTTGTCTGAAACACCCACTTGCATTGAACCAATTTCCTTCCCAGAGGAAGAGAAACTAGCTCCCAAGTAGTGTTTTTCTGAAGAGAATTCATCTCTTCATCCATGGAAACTTGCCGTCTCGGATCCTTCCAAGCATGTAGTAGAATTTTGGGTCTGAAATAATCATCAAATAGAAAGTTTTGGACATCAAATTATCAGGAAAAGAGAGCGTAATACCTGCTCTTTGGAAATCAGACCGGGTTCTCCTTGGATCATCCAGATTTCCAATGTTATCTCCTGCGGAGCAGAGTGTCTATCGGGCCCATGTGGGAATATGATTTTGCACTTCAGGTTCTGATTCAGCATTTGATGATTTCTATACACTGATATTATAAATCAGAGGATCCAAATCAGGGTCATCACCCCCAATTTCATCATCCAAATACTCAGTAGAATAGGAAGTAAATTCAGCAGTTTTCTCCTTCACTAGTTCCACCTCCTGAAGAGGCTCATTGAACTTGACACTTCTCTCGATGATGATATATTTTTTTTGATATCCAGCAGCTTGAATCATTTTTATTCATCAATATACCTAATTAACAGACATTTTATACTTTGCGGTTGCAAATCCCTTCTTTTATCAAGTAGAATTCGGGCCCATGAAGTGGACCCAAACACCCATAGGTTCGACACATCCGGCTTGTGTCCGAAGTATGCTTCAAAATGGGTTTTCCCTTTCACAGATGAGTGTGGCACCCTGTTTTGAATGTATTCTATAGCATGCATGGCCTCAGCCCACAAAATTGCATCAAGCTTCTTGGATTCCAACATACAGGTGGTCATCTCCTTGAGAGACCGATTCTTCCTTTCCGCTACACCGTTTTGCTGGGGAGTGTAGGGAATTGAATGTTGGACCTGAATACCACTTTGGGAGCATATGTGCAGCAAATCATTACTGACATACTCCCCTCCATTATCACATCTCAAGATCTTGATTTTAATCCCAGAGGCATTTTTCAATCAAGGCCTTCAATTCAGAAATTTTTTCACATACTTCAGACTTCTTTTTGAGAAAGAAGACCCATGTGTACCTTGAAAAATCATCAATAAAATTAAGAAGATACCTTGATCCATTCATGGATGTGACAGGCATCGGACCACTGATATCAGAATGTATCATCCCCAATATGCATGTAGCTCGGTTTTCCTTCCCCCGATCGAACTTGTGCTCAAGGTGTTTTCCAATCACACAGCCCTTGCAATTTTTGGTGGTTTCCTTGATGACCGGGAGGCCTTCAACCATGGATTTTTTCTGTAATTGCTGCAAATATTTGAAATTTAGATGGACAAACATTTCATGCCACATATTACTAACCTCATTTCTATGAGTTAGCAGAGCAGTGGGCTTTGCATCCGGCACAAAGTGGGAGAACTCATAGGCTCTTGCATGACGATTTGCAAGACCTTTAGTAATGAGTTTCCCAAATGCAAGCTCCGTTATCTCAACATCATTTGGGATGAAAGAAAATCTCTTAGGCAATCCAGTATGTTTCATCTGATAGACACTAAGGAGATTTGATGCCAGAGACGGTACATACAACACATTTGAAAAAAAACCATTTTCAAGATCAATCGTACCTTGTCCTTCTGAAATGATGGTGGAGTCATCTCCCATGTGGATGGGGATGGATTTTTCGGTCTCCAAGGATGAAAAGGTGTCTCTTTCATCCATCATGTGGTTCGAAGCTCCAGAATCAATCAAGAGTGCTTTGGACTTCAAAGTGCTTTCCATGAGGGCATGACCTTTTTCATGCTGTGGTTTCCGATCTTGCTGATCTCTCCTCCAAAATCTTTCTGGAAGATTGATGTGATTTCTCTCAAGAAGAGAGGTAGCTTCATCAAGCTTCTTCTTCATGCAGGCATGTTTAGGGTGGAAGCCATTCCCATAGTAAGAACACTTGACTTTTTCCTTGCCATGGTGCCCTTTTCCTTTGTTCTTCCTTGAGCCGGAAGACTCATCATGCTGCTGATTTTCAACTCTAGGATTAGGAGCATCAAATTTAGTTTTTGGGTTCTTCTGCTGCTTACCTTTACCCTTCAGATATTTGGGCCGCAAGACATGGAGGGCTTGATGATGGGAAGATCTGATGATCCCCATATGGACAAGCTTGTCATGTTCACTTGTTAGGGTCTCAATGAAGGCAGTGAGTGTAGGCATCTTCCATCTAAGGGTTGTGACCTTCCCCGCATGGAATGTAGAAACAAAAACTAAATAATCAGCCCCAAGTTTGGAGAGTATGGCAAGGATGAGCTGATCATCTGCATTCTCCACTTTGCATTGCTTCAAGAGTAAAACAGTGTGCTTGAACCTTGTGAAGAATTCATTCAGAGTCTCGAAATTGGAGGGTTGGAGAGACATTAATTCATTTTTGAGCTGGTAAACTCTCAATTCATCTTGTTTTCCATATAGAGTTTCCAATTTGTCCCATATTTCTTTCGGAGTCTTCAATCCCACAAGGTGGAAAAGAAGATCCTGGGAAATAGAGAGGCACAAGAAACCAAAGGCTTCATCCTTCTTGTTCAAGAATCTTGGTTTTTCTATGGCTGAACTAGGCTCATCTTCAATGTCCATGGTGACTCTATAGAGTTCTCTGGAGCATAGCTGAATCTCCATGTCACCTTTCCATGAGTGGAAATTGTAGTGAGTGAAAATATCTACTGAGGAGGCCATTTGGATCTGCTAGAGCGAATGCTTCACCTGTAGAAAACCTGAAAATCACAACAAAAAGGGCAATGTAAGGTCAGACAGCCTGCACATTTTAGGCTTTGATCACACCCAGCATAGTCAATCAAGCAATCTTGATCAATAAGTTCTTTACTTGGGGTATTAAGTGGTAAGCCTTGGCTTCTGGTGCATTGCTGGATTTTTGAGCTATTGCTCAATTTTCATGCAGAAATTTGTCAAAAAGCTTGTTTTTGAGAGATAGAGCTTCATCCCATCGTGAGCTCTGATACCATATTAATATTGCACATTGATCGGACTAAACATCAACCTCATCAAAGATTGATCAACAAATAACTCATGAAATGGTGTAAATGGGCTACGGAATGAGTAGTCGCTCTGTATATTCACACAAAGAATGAGAAATTACATTACAATGTCATGCTACAAGCATGAATGAGAAGCAATTTGAATTCCTAAGGAGGTCATTCAAATTGAATGAGTGAGTCTAGCTTAATTGAATGTAAGCCATAGTCAACACTCAAGTTAACCATTGACTAAACCCTAATTGACTCCACTGAGCCCTAACTGAAGTCAGAGTGCAATAAATGACTGAGTCTCAACTGAAAGAGATCAGACACATGTCATAGAAAGCCAACCATCAAGTTCTAGCGCTTCAATGACTCCAATGAACCTCGATGAGATTAACTGAAGTGGAACTGAACATTAGAAGTGGTTGGAGGCGCCCCTGTTGACTCCAGTTCATTAAATAATCATTAAATAATCAATTTAATGAGAGGAGGTTCCTTCACTTCTCTGTTTAACTAATTGTAACCATCCGTTAGCAATAAATTGCATTAATGACACTTAGATCACCCCCAAAGTGCTCCAGTTATCCTCCCCGAATGTAGGAGAAGGCTAAGTTAGCCTCCTTGACTGAAGGTAGGTGTGGGTGTGACTGGATGATGTCATTTAATGCTCCACTGATGTCAATTTATGTCAATAATACTTAGGATAGTGGTTTAACTAGTTCAATTTGACCAAAATGAGTGTGTATGGTGGTAAATGTCTCCAACAAGAAGCACCCTTGGGAGGTTGAGGGGTACCAACTCAAAATATATACAACATTTGGCATACCAAATTCTAGAAACATGCACCAAGTTCCATCCTTTATGTGTGAACACCTTATTAATGTGCATACGCCTGCCCCTACAACCTATGTACACTGGCCTCAACAAGCACCTCAACAAGCACATGCATATTGGGAACACCAATAATCGATAGGAGTGTTACACATGTATGACAACATCAACATATGGTGCACTAGGAGACAAACACTCATCAATCTAGTTACATAATTGAATCACCTTCAACAAAGAAACGAACACTCTTCTAACTAAAATATGTTGTTCAACACAAAGCATAACGTAAAGCATAATTTGTCATCCTCATTTCTATCCACACTTTCACTCACCTCAAAACTTAAGTATTTGAATTTGCTTCTTGGAATAAGATGACTTCTAGTGCACTCCTCTTTGGATCATTAGTATCAAAGAATCGTTTCACATGTATCTGATGTAGTTTAAACTTTATATGAAATTTATGTAATGGATATTAATGATACGTAGTCAGATTGAATTGCTTGAAAAAATTCATAGTCATATTTATCCATCTCATTAGAAAAATTGAAAACATAGATGGAAAAATTAGCAATATTGCTAAGTTATTGCATATAGTGCTACAAATTGGTATATTTCCAAAGAAAACACATGGAAACTAAGGTGGAAATTCTTCCTAATGACAATCAGATGGATTCTCTATGACGTGAAAGTTGTTTAAGAAAACTCAGTTTCTATTACGCACTGCAACAATACATAAATAGAGCTAAATTTCCCTCTGTAAAGCTATGCCTGTGTGGGGAAGCTTTGTTATGGTGGATGAATTTGTGTGAAAAAAAATTAAACACTTGGTTCCACTTGAGAGATAACATGGGATGAATTCAAGGCCATTGCTATTGATAGTATACATCTCACTAAATTTTGCTGCAACATCACTCATTTTGATAACAACATCTTTTTTTTGCACATACACACTCTCGGGTAGACTGCTACTCACCAGTACTGCTTCTTGAGTTTGCTACACAAATTTTATCCACTTCACTCTTTTCCTTGCAGTCCTTTGTTACAAATACTTCTTCAATCTACTTTTTTTAATTTCTATTAAATCAATGCTTAGGTAATATTTTTTCTGCACATACACACTCTCTAGTAGACTGCTACTCACCAGTCTTGCTTCTTGAGTTTGCTACACAAATTCTCCCACTTCACTCTTTTCCTTGTAGTCGTTTGTTAATTTCTATTAAATCAATGCTTAGGTAAGATTTTAGATCTGATATTTATTACATTACTGACTTAAATTAACAGATATTTCAGCAAAAGAAAAAATTCTTCTAACAAATCCAAGAAACACACACAAATATTTTCTACTCTTCAAACTAGTCCATCATTGAAATTATTCAGAACATAGAAGAGCTCATGTACTCAGGACAATGGTTGTGCTCAGAGAATTACAGAGCTACAACAAACCTGGAAATTTTATGATCTAAAAATTTTGTCCAACAGTCCTCTTCTTAGCTGAATCCATACAGTTGTACGATTTTCAAATATGTATGACTTGTACAGTATGATGCCTCTGTAATAAATGATACCGACTCTCCACACGTGTGACCTTTTTGGATGATCCATACGTTGTATGGTTTCCCTCTGATTGGTACGATCTACTCAACAATCAATGTCAGTTGTTGGTATGCTTAATGTTTGTATTTCTCCTTTTGCCAATGCCTGGAAATCAAAATTCCTTCCCCAATCTCCCTCTTACTCACTTCTCTCGTGAATAATGAATGTTTCTTTTCCTTAACCCTTCCTTTGTCTTTGTATTTTTTGAGTTGGGCCAAATCCGTAATCTCAAAGGTCAAGATTAGATCTAATCTTGGCTTAATCTTGACTTGAGACAAATAGTCTAAGTTTAATTTTTAAATCACTAAAGCCTTGACCTCGGCATTTTATTAAATTAAATTAACTCACTTTAAGAAAAAGTATATTTCACTTTAATTAATTAATTAATAAATTGAAACGTCAAAAAGAGAGGATTTTTAATTAATGATGATTTCCATGGGTTAGACACACCCCAAATAAATACATGTTTGAGCTACAATCATCAGCACTCCTTCTTAATGAGGAAGGTATTCTTCACCACTCCATGCTTGTCTCGAAAGAAGACAAGCTTCCTTTTCACCAAAGGTTTGGTGAATATGTCTATGATATGCTCATTTGTCAGAATGTATTGGAGCTTGACTGCTACCTTTAGGACCATGTCTTTAATGAAATGGTATCTAATCTCAATGTGCTTTAACTTGTCATGAAACACTGGATTATTTGAGAGCTTTATGTAGCTTTGATTGTTGCAATGTATCACTGAAGGATCTAGCTCCTTAGAAAATAACCTTGTGAATATTTTGTGAAGCCAAATTGCTTCACATCTTTCCAAGTTAGTTTCCATGTACTTAGCTTCTGTTGATTTGAGTGTTATTGAAGTCTTCTTCCTGCTGAACCAAGAAATAGTTGCAAACACCATGTTGAAACAACACCCTGAAGTGCTCTTCTCATATGTATCACTCCCTTCCCAGTCTGAATCTGAGTGGTCTTGCAACCTCACTCCATCTCTACCAAGGCACCTCAAACCATACTCTACTATGCCCTGCAAGTAACCGAGCACATGTTTTGCTAGGGTCCAATGCACATGCCTCAGATCCATCATGTATTGGCTCAAGGTGTTTATAGTAAAACAAATGTTTGGTTTTGTGTTGACCAGATACATTAAGGAACCAATAATTTTCTTGTATAGTCTAGAATCTTTCAACTTTGACTCTAAAGAATCAACATTCTTCATGTTGGTCACCACTAGTGTGTCCATTGGTATACAGTTGTCCATTTTGAATCTCTTCAGAGTATCTATTGTTTACTTCCCCTACCTAAGGAATATCTTTCTCGATCTCTTCCATACCTCCAACACTAAAAAGTAATGCATTAGCCCGATTTCCTTCATCTCAAATTCTATCACCAAGTTTGACTAGCATCAAGCAATCAGCTTCTCTACACTTGTGAGTATTAATTTATCCATATAAAGCACCAAGATAAGGGGCTCACATCCAATAAGTATGAAGTACAAGTTGGGATTAGCCTCACTCTTAGTGAATCTCATGCTCTACAAATAGATGTCAATCTTGGAATACCATGCCCTAGGTGCCTGTTTGAGTCCGTATAGGGATTTCCTAAGACTGCACACATGCATCACTCTGTTATGCACCCTAAATCCTTCTGGATACTCTATATATACCTATTCCTCAATGATACCATTGAGGAAGGTTGTCTTCACATCATTTTGGTGAATCCTCCAACCCATCAGTGACGCAATGTATATCACAACTCGAATAAAATAATATCTGGCAACAAGAGCAAAAGTATCCTCATAATTGACTCCCTCTCTTTGAGATAATCGTCTAGCCACAAATCTCGCCTTGAAATTTTCGACACTTCCATTTGTTGCATGTTTGATTTTGAACAACCACCTAGACATACACACTAACTTTTGTTGAAACATCATTCATTTCGATAACAACATATTTTTTGTGGACATACACACTCTTGGGTAGACTGTTACTCACCACTTCTTCTTGAGTTTGCTACACAAATTCTTCCACTTCAGTCTTTTCCTTCTAGTCCTTTGTTGCAAATCCTTCTTCGCTCTCCTTTTGTTAATTTCTATTAAATCAATTCCTAGGTAAAGTCTCAGATCTCATATTTCTTACACTAATGACCTAAATTAACAAATTTTTCAGCCAAAGAAAATAATATTTAAACAAATCCAAGAAACACACTCAAAGATTTTCTACTCTTCAAACCAGTCCATCATTGAAATTATTTCAAAACTTAGAAGAGCTCATGTACTCAGGAAAATGGTTGTGCTCAGAGAAATACACAGCTACAACAAACTCGAGAATTTTTTGATCTGAAAATTTTGTCCAACAGTCGTCTCCTCAGCTGAACCTATACAGTTGTACGATTTTCAAGTATGTATAGATTGTATAGTATGGTGCCTCTATAATAAATGATACTGACTCTCCACACATGTGACCTTTTTTGGATGATCCATACGTTGTATGATTTCCCTCTGATTCCGATCTGCTCAACAGTCAATGTCTATTGTTGGTATGCTTCATGTTTTTCTTTCTCCTTTTGCCGATGGCTGGAAATCAAAATTCCTTCTCCAATATCCCTCTTACTCACTTCTCTCATGAATAATGAATGTTCTCTCATGAATAATGAACGTGTCTTTTCATTAACCCTTCCTTTGTTTTTGTAATTTTTGAGTTGGTCCAAACACCTAATCTCAATTGTCAAGATTAGATCTAATATTGACTTGAAACCAATGGTCCACCTTTAATTTTTAAATCACTAAAGCCTTGACTTAGGCATTTTATTAAATTAAATTAACTCACTTTAAGAAAAGTACATTTCATTTTAATTATTTAATTAATAAATTGAAACATAAAAAAGGGAGGACTTTTCATTAATGATGATTTCCATGGGCTATACACACCTCAAAGAAATACATGTTTGAGCTACACTCATCAACACTCCCTCTTAATGAGGAAGGTATTCTTCACCACTCCAAGCTTGTTTTGAAAGAAGAAAAACTTCCCTTTCACCAAGGGTTTGGTGAATATGTCTGCGATATGCTCATTTGTCGGAATGTATTGGAGCTTGACTACTCCCTTCAGGGCGATGTATTTGATGAAATGGTATCTAATATCAATGTGCTTTAACCTATCGTGAAACATTGGATTATTCAAGAGACTTATGTAGCTTTGATTGTTGCAATGTATCACTGAAGGATCTAGCTCCTCAGAAAAAACCTTGTGAGTAGTTTGTGAAGCTAAATTGCTTCACAACTTTCCAAGTTGGTTTCCATGTACTTAGCTTCTGCTGATCTGAGTGCTATTGAAGTCTTCTTCCTGCTGAACTAGGAAATAGTTGCAAACCCCATGATGAAAAAACATGCTAAATTTCTCTCCTTATTTGTATCACTCCCTTCCCAGTTTGAATCTAAGTTGTCTTGCAATCTCACTCCATCCCTACAAAGGTACCTCAAACCATACTCTACTATTCCCTGCAAGTATTAGATCACATGTTTTTCTAGGATCCAATGCACCTGCCTCAAATGCATTATGTATTGGCTCAAGGTGTTTATAGTAAAACAAATGTTTGGTTTTGTGTTGACCAGATACATTAAGGAACCAACAAGTTGCTTGTATAGTCTAGAATATTCCAACTTTGACTCTAAACAACCAACATTCTTCAGGTTGGTCACCACTGGTGTGTCCATTGGTATACAGTTGTCAATTCTGAATATCTTCAGAGTCTCTATTATTTAATTCCCCTACATAAGGAATATCTTTCCTGATCTCTTCCATACCTCCAACCCTAAAAAGTTATGCATTAGCCCAATATCCTTCATCTCAAATTCTATCTCCAAGTTTGACTAGAATCATGCAATCACTTTGTCTACACATGTGAGTATTAATTTATCCATATAAAGCACCAAGATGAGGGGCTCACATCCAACAAGTATGAAGTACAAGTTGGGATTAGCCTCACTCTTGGTGAATCTCATGCTCTACAAATAGATGTCAATCTTGGAATACCATGCCCTAGGTGCTTGTTTGAGTCCGTATAGGGATTTCCTAAGACTGCACACATGTGTCACTCTCTCATGCACCCTAAATCCTTCTGGATACTCTATATATACCTCTTCCTCAATGATACCATTGAGGAAGGTTGTCTTCACATCCTTTTGGTGAGTCCTCCAACCCATCACTGAAGCAATGGATATCACAACTCCAATAAAAGAATATCTAGCAACAGGAGCAAAAGTATCCATAATTGATTCCCTCTCTTTGAGACAATCCTCTAGCCACAAATATCACCTTGAAATTTTCCACACTTCAATTTGTTGCATGTTTTATTTTGAGCAACCACCTAGAAGTCACAACTGAATTCTCTACTGGTCTCGATACAGTTTCCCAGACATCATTCTTCATGATGAAGCTGTACACCTCCATCATGGATACCTCCTCAAAGTTGGAAGGCTCTGAGTCATTAATGCTGGTCATTAGGGCCATATAAGTCAGGAACTACATGGGTGGCCTGCTCTCTCTGAAAGTACTCCCAGGTGCCTCTACATGCTCTCAAGCATCCCTTAGTGTTTGCTCAAACCACCTAGGTGTCTTGGTTGATTAGGAAGAGGATGAATCCTCCTCTTCTCTTGAAGGGTGACTCTTTATAATGGGAGCCTGTGAGCTCTACTCACCGTTCGAGGCCAACTAAATTATGTCCTCTATAAATATGGGAAAATCATGATATCTCCTAGAGGCCAAGTTATCCTCAAAATTCACATCCTGACTCACCACTATCTTCAATTATTCAGAAATGAAAACTTTGTAATATTTCTAATTGTCATTATATCCCTCGAAGATGCCCTTCTTACAATAAGGCTCCAACTTTGTCCTCTTCTCCATAGGCATGTGAATGTAGACTAGACAACCAAAAATCTTGACACTACTACATTTCGATCCAAAATCCGACGAAAAAATCTGACGGCGCGTGGATTTCTCTTTTTAAACTTACAAAAAATCACAAGGATACATTTTTTTTTTTTGTAAATGTGGCCACAAGCGTCGGTGAAGCGACGGCTATTCTCATAACCGTCGGTTAAGCGACAACACCTTTAATTGGTCAACTATTTAACATGGAAAGAGTCGTCGCATATCCGACGCAATGGTTCATTTCCTACACACACTCATATAAATAGATGTAGGCCTAGGTTCATTATCTCACACACCCACTCTCGCACTTATCTCTTGGACAAGAAATGTGAAATTCCTAAGGGTTTGTTTTTTGGCCTTGTGCTTTTGTGGGGATCTTCCCACTTGGTCTTGGATTTTGGTCTTGCTCTTTGGTGACTTCTCTCTTGAAGTATCTCTTGTTTAATAATTTCTTTGGTTTAGGGTTTGGTTTTTGGCCTTGTGCCTTTGTGGGGATCTTCCCACTTGGTCTTGGATTTTGGTCTTGCTCTTTAGTGACTTCTCTCTTGAAGT
>LPNX010332456.1:631-13475 GCA_001517045.1 Pseudotsuga menziesii
AGGATGATGATGATGAATGATGAGGATGAGGATGAGAATGAGGATGAGGATGATGATGATGATGTTCATGATGTTGACGGTGATGATGATGATGATGATGATGATGATGATGAAGGTGATGATGTTCACGATGTTGATGATGTTCACGATGTTGATGGTGATGATGATGAGGAGGAGGATGATGATGATGTTCATGATGTTGACGGTGATGATGATGATGATGATGATGATGTTGATGAAGGTGATGATGTTCACGATGTTGATGATGTTCACGATGTTGATGGTGATGATGATGAGGAGGAGGATGATGATGATGTTCATGATGTTGACGGTGATGGTGATGACGATGATGATGATGATGATGATGATGATGATGATGAAGGTGATGATGATGAGGATGATGATGATGATGCTGATATTCATGATGATGAAGGTGATGATGAGGATGATGAGGATGATGATGCTGATATTCATGATGATGATGGTGATGATGATGATGAGGATGTTCACGATGATGAAGGTGATGATGATGATGTTCATGAAATTGATGGTGCGGATGATGATGATGATGAGGATGATGAATGATGATGATGTTCATGATGATGATGATGTTCATGATGTTGATGTCGATGGTGATGGTGAGGATGATGATGATGATATTCATGATGTTGATGGTGATGATGATCATGTTGACGATGTTATGATGAATGATGATGAATGTTGATGATGATGATGAAGGTGATGATGATGATGATGATGATGATGGAAAGAAGGTGATGATGATGTTCATGATGTTGATGGTGATGATGATGATGAGGAGGATGAAGATGATGATGATGGTGATGATGATGATGATGATGAGGATGGTGATGATGATGTTCATGATGATGATGGTGGTGATGATGATGAGGATGTTCACAATGATGAAGGTGATGATGAGGATGATGATGAAATTGATGGTGCGGATGATGATGAGGATGAGGATGATGATGATGATGATGATGATGATGATGATGATGAATGATGAATGAATGATGATGATGAGGATGATGATGATGATGTTCACGATGTTGATGGTGATGATGAATGATGATGAATGTTGATGATGATGATGAAGGTGATGATGATGATGATGATGATGATGGAAATGATGGCAATGGTGATGATGATGATGATGACGATGGTGATGATGATGGTGATGATGATGATGATGATGATGAAGATGATGGTGATGATGATGAGGATGATGATGATGATGTTCATGATGTTGATGGTGATGATTATGATAAGGATGATGAAGGTGATGATGATGGTGATGATGATGACAATGACGACAATGGTGATAATGTTGTTGTTGTTGATGATGATGATGGAAATGATGGCAATGGTGATGATAATGATGATGACAATGGTGATGATGACGGTGATGATGGTGAAGATGATGATGATGAAGATGGACATGATGAAGATGATAATGATGATCATGGCGATGTTGATGATGATAATGATGGTGATGGTGATGTTGATGATGAGGAAGGTGATGATGATGACGAGGAGGATGATGATGATGATGACAACGATGGTGATGAGGACGATGTTCATGATGATGATGACGACGATGGTGATGATGATGTTCATGATGTTGATGGTGATGATGATGATCATGTTGATGATGATGATGATGATGGTGATGATGACGCTGATGATGACGATGAGGATGAGGATGATGATAATGATGATGAGGATAATGATGATGGCGATGGTGATGATGATGATGAGGAAGGTGATGATGATGATGATGAATTATTTCACTACAAGAGGGATTTATTATTTGTGCATCATATAAAGCACCTGTGAAAGCATCAGATGTCGCCATTGAAGGAGCTAAGGTTGCCACTATTGGCATGATACTGGAGACATGATGCATTGGAAAATGTAGCAGGTCATTAGGGCTATGGAAGAGGTTGTAGTAGGTCACTAGTGGAAATCCCTAGGCATCGTTATGTACCAGATCCCTCTCTCCATCACCAATCAGTGTATAATTAGTAACTAGTTTAATACTAATACTTCTAGTAGTAATAGTATACACACATTCTATATCATTTGTGTGATACCAATTGATGTATTTTAGATTAATGAACCTACAAAACTTATGTTATATGTGGAGTGTACACCAACTTGAAGAATAGAAGCATTATGATCCCAAGCATTATGTCAAAATTATGTTGGCGCTATTTTTTGGTTTCACATATCGCGCACGCGCTTTGTATGACTATAACACGCTCGCGTTTTGTGTTTATATAACGCGCACGCGTTTTGTAGTGTTAAATTTTTATTCCCTCCAAATGATAAGGCCGAGCCTCCACCCATGCTTTCGTGGAATTCCTATTCCTATGTGTCTGCTTTGTACTTTGCTTCAGATTAGCATGCCTATGCCTTGGAGTATGATAAACCATGGCAAATTTAGCATTATATCCATATTTTCAATATGCTCGTGTTTAACGGTTCGTCTGATTGTGCTGCACACCTCCATTTTTTATGAGATTTTAGAAACAGATATGGTTTTTTTTGCAGATTCTAAATATGTAAATTTTAACAAGAATACATAATTTTTCTATTTTTTTCTTATTTATCTTCTGTCATCACTCCTCAACTCAAAAAACACACTGTTAGTGTTTCTCCTATAAATTTTTCAATTCTTGATCACTTCAAACAAAAATTGTATGGTGCATAAGTAGACACTAACCTATACGTTCTATCAAAACCCCATTTCATGATTTTTGCATTAAGACCTTCAAAGGCTACACCCACAAAACACGTACCATTTTCGAGTTTTTCTCACTTAGACAATTATAAAAATATTATAAAATTACTAATTTAATTTTCGAAAAATAACGCCACACTAGTGCTATGGGTTCTCTACATGGATGTCAATTTTTGTAGTTTTATTCGATCATTTAGGCCCTCAAAGGCTGCACCCACAAAAACATATACCTTATAATTTCCCTGAAAAATAAAAAGTGCCTGTTAGGAAAAATGAAATTTGACATAGCTATGCAAATTTTCGATACATAAAAGTTATATATTCGGAAAGGTGATTCAATTTCCTACATTTCATGTTTTTTACTCAATGCAAGATATTTTTCATAAGTATCTCAAAAAATCCAAGTAAGTTGAGGGATGCCTGATTTTTCAGGTTTCTATTGCATCTAACGTGCACAAAAAGGTCCCTCATCTTCTTGCACACACCTGGTATGGAAGCCAATGGTCCACCTCCATATGCTCAGAGAAGACCCTGACCTTAAATACCCCAAGTTACGTTTCCAGACTCTTCTGCACAATTTCCTGCATATCTCAGTAATTTTCTGAATCAATGGAATCCTCATATGCCCACACAAATGCCTATGCAAAATTGTCCTCCTCAATATGCTCAACCCCAACCTTGGAAGCAAGGTTGGAGGGGACAAATTTATTCAAACAACTTACCCCAACTAGTTCCAGCATCTGCTTACCCCAATTATAATTCATACGCTAGACAGCTACATATCAACTATTACCTGGGTTTTGCATCCCCTCCTTCTTTGCCACCAATTCCACCTAAGCTACAATTTCCATCTAATCAGAACCCTCCATGACCAACCCAACTTCCTGCACAACCTATCCCAAACCCTGATAACAAAATGGCTCAACATCCTAACAATGTTGAGCCTCATATTTTTCCTTCTTGTACTATTATACATGTACCACTATGAGAAATTCAACTTAGGTCTGGAAATTTTTTGAATGAAAATGGCCCCACTGTGGTTATCGAAGAAGAAAAAGAGGAGGAAACTACTAGTTTTACACCTGTTAAGGACCATTTGGAGGATGCAACTATTCCCAAAACACAGGAATCCACTTCTAAATCTAGGGAGTAATCTAAACTGTATACTATTTGCACCCAAAAGCCAGCGGGTTTTCTGCCCAAAAACCGGCAAAAATAGTTCAAATGGTAGTTTTCAGTGATTGGAATTGTATAATCCGAGTGTCCAAGGGGTAATCTGGGGCCATGAATCCATTGCTGCAATAAAAATTGTAATCTTAACTATGAAAATCTCATTCTCAACAACAAATTGTGTTTCCGGATTCCGGCAAGACTTGCCAAGAAAGGTGCAAATGGTCTAGAGTTTATCCATCTCCAATATATAGTAGTCATTTTCAACTCAATCGATGACAATGTCTATTTTTGGGTCATATGAAAATGTACCGACTTTAAATCAAGGACAAATGTTATGTTTTACACATGGATCAATAGTAAAATTTTAGATGATATTGTTGGGTTGAAAGGATTTTTCTTGTACTTTAACACAAGATTGTTGGGTTGCAAGCAATGAATATATTTTCAATTCATACATTCTATGATGATATTTAGGGAGGGTGTGATTTTTTAACATTATTCACTATTCAAAAATTCAATATCATTGTTCAGCCACTACGTATAAAATTAAAAGTTTGTATTTAAGAGAGGCAGCCACGTTTATGAATGGCCATTCACCTTAGGTGTGTAGCTTCTCCATTCAATATTTGGGTTGGTGGCTCATGCATCTCCAATAAGCAAAGACTTCCGAGGAGAAGAACTTCTTTACCAAACCATATGACTTAAGAGGAAGAACTTTTTTACCAAACCATATTTCCTCACATGATAGATAAAGCAAAATCCAACATATTAAAATATGTCGAGGAAGCATTGGCCCTTTCCCAAACTAAAGGAAATGAAGGGCTTTTAACAGAACTAAAATCCAACATATTAGAGTGGACAAAGGGACATTGAATGTAATGGAGTTGGCATTGTTGCCATTTTTTAATATGTGTAAATTTTTAATGTTAAATGATATAGACTTTTTCAACTATCATCAATCAAAGACATAGAAAACAAAAAATTGATTCTCTATGCTTCTAGATTTTTTCCAAATTTTTATTTTATTTTGCCTTCTAAAGAAGGATTTCATTAATTGCTCTTTAGGATTTCATTAATACAGAAAAGAGGTTGATCTTGATAAAGAACTAGTTCTTAATCAAATGACTATTTTGAAAATGTGGTACAAATAGCTTGATATGATAAGTTGGCATTTAGAAGAAATATTCACCTTTAACAAAGCCAAATATACTTACAAAAATTAACTTTAAATTAAGATTGAACTCAATGTTTTCATAACTCAAATTCATATTACAAGATAGATAATACAAAATTCAACATATTAAAATAGTTAGAGGAAAGATCCACCCTTTTAGAAACCAAAGGAAAGGAAAAGGCAGAGGTTTGACAGAAACAAACTCCAACATACTAAAGTGGATAGAGGAAATATTAACCCTTAACAAACCAAAGGGGGTTTGACAGAAGTAATTCCAAGTCCTCTAGCATTTTTATAGAGAGATTGAGCTTCATTATTCTCATAGCTTAGACTCACATTTTGCAATTGGATACCATGGCATGGGAAGCTTGCACTGCATGCCAAATTAATAGCCTCTTTTGTTGCTGAGGTTCCAACAATGTTTTTTTATACCACGTTACTGATCTGCACATCCATATTAGACTCCTGCACGGACCAAGGCAACATTAACAACAAAGTAAGTTACAAAACTGAAAAGCCAATCTTAACAACGAAGAAGAAGTATGTTACAACAACTTAAAAACAAGCTACGAAAATTGAGTGGTCTACTATGATGCTTCAAGTGTCCTATGTGCAAAAAGATCAGTATTTCAAATGAGCACCTGGGCAGTACAACGTGGGCAATAGTATTGGTCAATGAGGATTGGATTCCCCACGTTGTCCATCCGTAGGTTCTCAAATGTTAAGCCCTTGGCGAAGCCCTTTCCTCCTTGCCATGTTTTGATTCTAACTCCATTGTCAGTGCCGGTGAAAGAAACTCCATTTACAGTGACGTTGCTGACTCCATTACGATCAGGATATTTCCCAAGGCTCCCCACACTGCATATAAATAATAACCCACATCGAATCGGTTGTCAGGGAAGTGAAGTGCATTGAGCGCTCATATTCCAATTGAAATTAATTATCAAACTTTTGTTCCACCTGATTCCATGGCCTGGTCCGCAAGTAACTTGTTCAATGACAAGGTTGGAAGTTCCTTCCAAAATACCGATACAATCATCCCCTGCAGTAGGACAGGACAGTACAGTACAGCCAGAGTTAATGATTTATGATCTTTAATAATAAAAAATCCCAGCCCAGCCTAGAAGTATAACATATTTTAAAATAAATTTGTTGATCCACCTGTTCCTATGTTGCTATTTCGAATAGTGACATTGGAAGGAGATATGTGAATTCCATCGGTGTTGGGGCCAAGGATCAAATTTGAAGGGGAGGGTCTCATTTCATTTTGAAGGGTTGTGAGAAATTGAACCCTTCAATGTTGACCTATAAAAATAAATTATTCTTTTCATTTGAGATTGTAAGTGTATAACAAAATTTCATTAATGATTAAAAAATGTGTATAGAAAAAAATGATAATGAGAAGGAATATCAAGTAATTCAACATTTATATGAAATTAGTGAGGTAAACCATGTACATGATGATTTATCATGTCCGAATTCTTTTTATGGAGGATTACTCAATAGTTAGTATAGAGGAGGAGAGGCTAAAATAAAGGTTGAGAGTGAAGAACATGTAACCGTAATGGAAGATGAGATTGGGAAAAAGATCATTTACAAAGAAATTGGTGCACTTGTTTTGTTAATATAAACATACCAATAACCATTAGGAGTATTGGTTTTTGTATTGCATTGTTCTTTGGCCTATTTATTATGTGAGGGGAAGTTTTTTTTCCTATCATACTAATGTGATTAGAGTAGTTGAGAACTGCTAGCAACCTTATCTGAATGTGTAATTTATGAAATTGGGGATGAAAGTAGCCTCATGGGGTACTAAAACTTATTTGTGTCTATAATTGTTTTGAGAAGAGCTCCACTACTAGAAGTGCTATGTTATAAGGCCAAAAGAGATCATTCATCAGATCCCTAACATTAATAATAAAACTTAAAAGATGTATTTTGTTGAGTGCCAAGGTATCCACCTAAAACTAGTGTACTTCTAACATTGTACATCCCTCGAAGATTTAAAATTGTCGATCCTTGTTATGACCACTTGATCATTACCATAACCAATGCTTTAAAGAAACCAATAACTTTTCCATGACATTTTACCTTGTACCTGTTTTGAAACAAACTTTTCTACATGTTATTAAAATCATTGTGTTATTATTTTTCCAACTAAAAACATAAGTTTTTTCCAATCCACATTTTCATTAACGGCCAAAAAAAGTTACAAATACCATCACAAAGATGATTTATATGTTTGTCCATATAGACCCAATTCGTGAGTAACTAGCCATTCAATTTCAAACACTACCTAATCCCTAAGCATCGTCTTCACTGTAATAAACCTAAGTATTAGAACACTTGAAAAATTATCCTTCAAACTTTAGTCTTGAGTCTACTAACATCTAGATGTCAAATGAGATGGATTGATAGGGATTCCTATTTTTCTTTTCAAAACTCGGTGCATATAATTATTATTCAAACAAGTTGAAAAAGTATCCTTCAAACTTCAATGTGGATCTTACTAGTATTTGGATCTCACACGAGAAAGAGTTTGAGAGCGATTTCACAATTATCTTTTCAAAATTCCATCTTAAAGTTATGTGAAAAGGTTAGACAAAAAACAAGGACTATTATATATTTTAATCTCTTTGTGAACCTTACATTTCAAAAATGTCATTTTGACAAAAAACATATTTACAATCTCTTCACTTAAATTCTGGGTTGATAGGTTTGAGGAGTGGTATACAAGGTAATGGTAGACTCCATTTGATATGACGACATTAAGAACCTTTATCAAGGTAACGAATAAATATTTATTAATATATCTTTAACAACCCATTTCAAGAGAAAACTAGGAAATTGATAATGTCCACTATATAACTAAGACCAAAACCAAACCCTAAAAATGTAAAGCTAGATAATAAGGAAGCCTAAGTTGTGATTAAAACAAACACCCTAAATTTCTACAATGAATCTAAACTTAGAATAAAATAAAAGTCTAAATTAAATTTATTAATATCCAATATTTTTCTTAATGAATAAATTGTGAATTACTTAACCTATTTTTTATAAACTGTAGAACTAAATGTAATATCCAATTATAATCTAGAAATACTACAATTTTTTATATAAAATAATAATTTAAGAGACTTTTCATAATAAGTGAGTTATTGGGCATAACCTAGGAAATATTTAATGTAAAAAGTAACATAAATTATCATATCTCATTTACTCTAGTACAACGTAAAAGGCATACTTCTAATAAAAAAATAAAACTTTAAGATTAATCTACTCCAACTTAATCTTGTATTGATATCTAATCCTTTTATAATAAAACTCAACCTGGATTTCATTAAAGAACACTGTAATAATTGAAGAGAGTCATCGTTTTGAACAATGTAAATCATTTCGATTATGGTAAAAAAACATTTTTTTCGTTTTAAAGCAATTCATCTCTTTGACTATTTTCATATTCAATGGTAAACTTTTTTTTTTAATTTTTATTTTTGTCTATTATAATTTATAGTTTATGGTCAATTACAAATGTACACAAACTTATTGGAATGATTGGAAATGAAAATAAAATCATTTTGAAGCAATAAGTGCGTACCCCAAAGGAATGGTCATTGAGACTAGTCACAATAGTAAGAGGGAGATATACCGCTCTAGGTGAAATGCACCATGAAAGACAAGTTATCTTAGTTATGTAATAACAAACTCTCCTCTCCCTATATATTGCTTTCAGTGCATGTAGTTCCTATAATGTAATGAAATTGAGTTGGAATGCCCATAGTGCCTATAATGGTTCAGTCCATCTATTCATGAACTATTCATGAACAAATCTATCTATCCATGACATAGGCAAGAGTAGGTGAGTAGGTAGATTGTAGTAAGGGAGGGAGCACAAAGAAAGAACCAAAGTCAATACAAATTGAAATGGTTTACATCCAATGCATACATTGCACGTTCTTATCCATGTGGCCTCCCTAATGTAGGGGATATCCTCATAAAATTAAATACCTTCTATACCCTTTATTATATAAATCCTACAAATTGGAAATAAAAAAAATCAAGTCTCTCCAATATTGACATCTTATCGTAGTAATTTTATGGAAACACTTCAAATTCCTCAACAAATATCATGTATTTTAAACTTTTTTTTGTTATATTACAGTTTATGGCTTTCAGATGCACATAAACTAATTGTAAATCAAAAATAAAAAGGAAAGCATTGCCAACACCTAAATGTTTTAGGAGAAACAACTATTTATTCAACCTCCTAGAGCCCACAAGAGATGACTATAATACACACTCGATTATTGTATGGAAACCTATAATTCATAGCTCTATGGACCTCACAGGATTCACATTGGAAACCGTTGGGGCATATTCCGCCACTCATGTCATGGATAAAGATCTTATAAAAATACGGAGACACATGCACGAATACATCATTATTATTTTAGCTAATTAGAGTCCATATATATATAAAGAAGTCTCTACTCTCCCGGTCCCTCGAGCATATTGTTTATTGAACTTAGATAAGGGACAACTTTGTCGGGCCAGTGAAAGACTCGATTGTTAGGTCGTTGATCAAATAAGGCATTGGAATTTGGAAGGACCTTTGAATGGAGGATTGATTGCACCTTATGGCATCTCTATTGGTCAAGTGTGATTGGTCCTACCTAAAAGAAAAACCCCAAAATGTAATACCTAATACTTTGAGGCAATAACTTTTTTATTAACCCTAAATTCAACAATTATTTTTAGAATTGAATCATGTTCTCCCTAGATGCTCAATTCAAAATGATCAAACAAAAGCCCCAATTTTAGTTGGATTATGGATAGTCCCTCCAATGCATATCGAGTTTATACCCCAATTCAAAGTGATCAAACAAAAGCCCCAATTTTAGGTAGATTATGAATAGACTACTATAAGGAAGAACTTAAAATTCTCCAACAAATATCACTACAAGTTGCGTGTCTAGTGTCTACCATAGTCAACAAGGAAGACAAATCATAAACACACATTTGGGAGGTTTGCAACAATGAAGCTGTTGAAATCATGTTCTTTGCTAGCTTACTGCACTCCTAGTCCCTCATTCATGAACATTCATCGAGGGATTCCCTTGTTTAGATATATTGGTAGACAACTTGTACTTCTTGTTTCCATTATTAGAAGGCTGACAGGAAAACAAAGGGGTCGGAGTCTACAACATTTACAGTGTTGGTTGTTAAATATTTTATCCTTTCAAGCTTTGGATTTCATTAAGGAAATTGGAATAATTCAAATATTGTTCTTTATTTCAACCTAATGTTTACAATTAACGGAAGATAAATAGCATTAACAGATTTGGAACTCAAATACAAGGCTCTTTCTTCTTGCTCCTCTGCCCAAACGAAGTTGTGGTCCTAGACTATGAAAATTATACATTATTTTGGTTCTGATTTCATTTAAATATTGGGTTTTTTAATGTTACATCTATTGAGTATTCAAGACTTAGTCTCGTGGACACGCAGTCGCATAATACATTACAAATTTCAAACAGCATTTTGGATGGAGAAATTTTAAACCCTTATATTTAAAGAACCAGAAGGCACTCCAACAAGCAACACATTTAACTTTTCTCCACATATAAAATGTTACACAAGTGCACAATGCTATACATACCTGTAAATTCATGACAACCAAGTCGACAGCTTAGATTTGCATAATCTTCTAGAGGAAATAGAATTTAGGGAGACATTGAAGCATAGAATTGGAGAGTTGAGAGTCTGAGTCCCGACCTCTGACTGTCCTATACTCGTAAACCCGGGATAATGTTTTTTTCCACAGACTTCGCCAATATCTTTAAGTTTGGGGAAGCTCAATCCATCCTACCCGCCGTTCTACCTTTTCTTCTCTTGCTCCTACATGTGATGAAGGTGGAACCTTCGAGTTTCCCACTGTAAAAGACAAGGAGGAATTACAGCGTGCAACCGTTTCCTTATACAAAAAGACGATTAGAAGCAATGCCATCTCAATTCCACAATATCACGGCGCTTTGGAGTTGGTTTACCTTACCTGAGGTAGGCGAATGCATGTTTGTGTATTTCACATGATTACAAAAAAAATCATTTTATAATTGCTTCTACATAACATAGATATATCTTTGCAGGTGAGGAAAAACTAGGTATTGTTTTCTCGAGGTTTCCAAATACTTTTACAGATCATTCTTCGTTATGAGGGCGCTCAAGGCGTAGATCATAGAGCCCATAGGAGGAAGAGGAAGAAGAAGAAGAGGACTCAAGTCAAAAGGTGAGGTGAGTGAGGAGGGGAGACGTAATAGCGATATTTGTAGGAGAAACCCACTGGTGGTATGATGATGGAAATGAGCCTCTCCAAATCATAGCCATTGCCGACATAGGAAACCCTCATAAACACCTCGGGCGCAAGAGCTACCGCGTAAGCATCACGAAAAATTAAGTCATGATAATCTTCAGTTAGGTATATGAAAAATTCTTTCATTTCTCTTAGAGCCAACTATATGCATATTGTACAACCCTTCTCTTTGGCTGGCCCTCCATTCTAGTTTCCTTTACTTCTACTGCCTAATCCCCTTCCTCTGATGAGACAAGTAGACTAAGCGGCCTAGGTGGATCGTGGGAGACTGGGAGTGCTGATTCAAGTGATTTCGACCCCAATAATTGAATGGAAATTGGAATAAATCCTAGAATCCTGGACTAACTAGTATAGGATATGATTCATTAGCACAAACAAAGGGAAGCATGCTGCTAGCATGCTACCAAAGATCTTTCATCCAAGTCTTGTGGTGGTCATAATAGAAATGTCTAGCACAGGGTGAAACCTTGGTCTAGAAACTTCCATACCTATTGGACCAAGTTAGTTTCAAATCTAGTGCTAAAGATTGCTCAATGCATTGTAAATTCCAACTTGTAAGTTGTAACCCAAAAGCCAACACCATTAGTTTTTCCTTACGGAGCCTTGACAGTTGAGGGTTATCAAATCAATTTGCCATCCATAGATATGACTCATATGAGCATTTAATTTCACATCATATACTCAAATACTCAAGGTGTACTCAAGTGACTTGTAAGTTGTGAGATCACCTGACTCGGTGAACAATAAGATGACAATTGGAAAACCGAGTTGGAAGGTGGCATCATCTCATACCAAGATTTAATGAAGTTGGTGAATAAGTAATGCATGCCAATGCCATTACATTATTTGAAAGTGAACATCGAATCCCGAGTCACAATCCTGACTCACCGAGTTGAACTTGGAACTAGGTAGCCCAGTGCCCCACCATGGTCCGTGCCGATTGGGAACAAGATACTCATCCATGATCTGACTATTCAAGGGCACTTGGGAAGACTCTCAGTCCCAAATCTCCCATAGCCCACTGAATCACTGATAACCCCTGGAAGGGCAAATTTTGTAGTTGCCCTTCTATTGCAAATTTACCCGAGCTTACTCAATTTCATTATTGACGTGCCAGAAATGAAACTAATTTTTTTTTGCATGGTAAAATTATTTTTGGCCTTCTATGATGTTTAAAATCGCCTTTGAAGGGCTCTGAAGGCTTCAAATTTGAAGCCTGGTTGGGGCTGTCCGCTGGAGCACGGATAGTCAATCCCTCTGCCACGACGTTGTTAGAGGCAGCAATGGTTACATGGAACTGCCTGCTGTTGATGGAAGTAATGTCTCTCACCACGGTATTCGTAGCGCCCATCAATTGTAAAGA
>LPNX010332456.1:13783-28922 GCA_001517045.1 Pseudotsuga menziesii
AAAGCAAACAAACAAATTTATTTGTGATAATCTAATATGTCTCTACCCAACCCATTTTATTGTGATAACCCCCATTCTACGTGGAAGCTTATCTCACCTTGCTGTTGTCTGTGATGCCATCCCCTTTTGCACCATACTGCTGAACATCATATATGACACTGGAGTCTTCTACTGAACTCACGCATGGAAACATAAAAGAGCCGGTGAAAATCAGGGCCACCGCCAGTAGGATGGTAAAAACTTTCATGATCATCCTTTCCAAAAATGCCATCGATTGCTGCATCCACACTATTCCCCTTCACCAATATACTAATCCTGCTAATACACTCAGTAGTTATTTTTCATAACGAAAGTGCAACACTCGATCTTGCCTATGGTTATTTTTCATAACAACACTACAACAGTGGATCTTACCTATCCCTTTCTTATAAACAGAGTGGAAGAGTTTGGGGACACCCCTCAACTAATTTTTAATGTTTTATTTCTCTCTCATCATTAATAATGTATTCCATAACCTACCTGGCTGCCTGCATGTTGGTATTAACTGATTTAGTATTTTAATTTAAGTATCATTAATATATTCCATAATCTTGCTGCACGATATTAAATGTGTTTCGGTATTTTAATTTAAGTCATTAATGTATTCCATAACCTTACCATTTGTCAATAAATTTCTACCAACTATCGTATGTTTTTTCGAGAATTAATCTAAAATTTCTACCATATTATGTGAAAGCAAGCAAGAAAGTAGCCGCCTGGTTATTAACTAATTCTTAATATTTTATATTTACCTCATTCATGTATCCCATAACCTTCCTACCCATTGGTTATTGACTAATTCTTAATGTTTTATATTTTGACTAATTCTTAATGTATTCCATAACCTTTGTGCTAGCTGTTAAGTTAAACATGACCATCACTTTAATGCATGATTTAATTAATTTCATATTTTATATTTCCCCTAACCATAATTAATTTCATATTTTATGTTTCCGCTAACCAAAACTTTACTGCATTTAATTCATTTCATATTTTAGATAACCACAACTTTACTCCTTTCAAGTTAATGATGGGCATAACCTGTCAAAATAGATTTAATGCATAAAATGTGGGACTGTATTAATACATAAAGTAAAAATGTGTTGATTGGTTGTTAGTGGATTTTGTTTAGTCCATCACCTACAAAAACTACCCAAAATAAGCATGCTCAACATTTTATAATTTATGATTTTGGATTTGTTTATTATTTTTAGTTTAATGCTGATATGTGAATTTAGGTTTTATGGACACCCAACTATCTTTTACGAAAATTATGTAAAATAAATATGCTATTGGAATTATTCTACATAATGATAGGTGCAATTATAAGAAGATGACCATCTCACACTAATCATTGCTAATGTAAGAAGAGAAGCTCGTCATTTTGAGGAAGTTCAATTTTTTCATGTAGTCTCGGCAATCATGCCTCAAGGCGAGAGGAAGGAATTCTATTGTAAAATGGGGAATTCATATACACAATAATTCCCTAAGTTTGCATCCCATTCAACAAGCACACCATGAAAGTGTGAAAAAACCATGCATAGTCTATGTGCTAACTCATTCGAAGGGGGAAGGGACAATTCATTAAGCATCAACCGGACTTCACACATACCCCGTTATCAAAACCTCCTAAAATTTGAAGTCATGGATTTCAGTCGCAAAGATGAATCTAGGATATTGAAAGTAGCAGACATCTCGCATCCTAGTTCTTATTTGGAAAATCAACACTCGATGGAAAGCATGATTGCCAAATTTTTCATCTCTTTTAGTAGAATTGGTTGTGGGAATGAGTTTCATAATGAGTTAGCTATCTCAAAATATTCCTATATTTCTCATCATGATTTACCTACGATTTACCTAGAGTGGTGAATGTGAATAGGCCTCATCCTGGTAGTGCTTGCACTTCCTGGTGTAACTTCTTCATTGGGATTTTTAATTGGAAAAAGATATACATATTTTCTACAATCTCGATCTTCTACAATAAGCATCCGAAATATTGATGATGGATGTATCCATTTTCAACTCGTGGCTTTCCCTTGGAACACATATTTCATTAAATTTGTAATTATTTAGTGGATCTAGAATTTAGAACTTCCGCTAGATTGAGTTCTTTCGAAATGAAAAAAGTCATAGCCTTTGAATCTTTACATAATTTCTATTAATATTATTTATAGTTTTTATTAAATGTTAAGTTGATTAAATTATTTTATAACATAATACCAACATTGTATTTGTTATTACAACAATTATAAATATTGTCATAGTAATTATTTTTGTCTTTGTTGAGTATGTTGTTTTATTTTTGGAAATTGGCACCACTTATAATCAAAATGAGAAAATATTTTATGACTTTAAAGTCTAAGTTTTACCCTTGTAATGATTAAAATAAATTATGAATTAAAGTAGCAACATCATTTATTATTATTATTGTTGGTAGTGGTAGTGTATTAAAACCTAAGTTGATGAATGTTTACTTTATGAATAATAGATTAACGTGAGAAATTTCTTATCTATAAATTTATTTAACGATATCGGATGATAGTAAATCATCTCTTGTTTATTAATATTAATTATTTTAACAATCAAAATCAATTATGAACTAGAAAAGCATTAGTGCAATACAGTTTGACTTTTTTCATATACAAGAGGAAAGGGGGAAAACCAATTGAATTAATTATTGCAAGTGTTCATTATTTATTTATGAAGTATTTTAACAATGTGTTTAATTGAAAAGAGCATATTTATATTGAAAATATAGATATCTTACAATATTTATATTATCGTTAGATTTTAAATCATTTATTAATTTATGTTAGGGCACGGAGGAATCGAACCACCATCGTCGTGCTTGTAATGCAAGTGCTCTTCCATTGAGCTAGCACCCTTTACAACATGAGGGGAGAGGGATTGTGTTAACACCTAAATTACACCTTTCTAATCCTCTGTGACAAATCAAAATGATGAAAATCTTAGACTTTGATTCTTTCAAAATGATGAAATTCTTAGACTTTGATTCCTTACATAATTTCCATTAATATTATCTATAGTTTGTATCAAATGGTAAGTCGATTAAGTTTATGTAATGACATTAATATTGTATATGTTACTATGATTAAGCAATTGAATTATAATTTGATATGGTAACTAGTACATTGTTGGTGTTGAGTTCCTATACTAGTAGAAGGTTGGAAATATTTTAGAATGACCTATTTAATAACTATTTAATGACATAATATAAATGTGTTTGTTACTATAACAATTTTAATTCTCGACGTAGCAAGCAATATTGCATGTGTTGAGTATCGTGTTGTAATATATTATAAGGTTGGCAACATTTTATTAGTGACAAGAAAAACTATTATATATTAAGTGTTACTATGCTAAGTTTATTATTTTAATGATAAAAAAAAATTATACGTTAGAATAGAAATATAATTTATTTATATAACTATTATTTATATTTTCTAATAAAAGTTAAGTTGATCAATGGTTATATCATGAAAAATAGATTAAAGAAGATTTTTTTACATATTATTATTAAAGTTATTTAATGACATTAATAATCAATGTTTGTTGCTATTAGTATCTTGGAATTTCATTTAATTGAAATTGTGTTAACTAATGTGTAAGTCTTTTTTGAGTATGATGTTTTATTTTTGGAAGATGACACCACTTGATAGAGGACAAGAGAAAATATTTTTATGACTTAGAGTAAAATGGGTTTTATCTTAGTAATGATTAAAATAAGTTAAGAATTAGAATAGAGACATAATTTATTGTTGGTGGTGGTGGTGGTGGTGTATTAAAAACTAACTTAATTAATGTTGATTTTATGAATAACATATTTATGCGATAAATTTGACCTATAAATGTATTTAATGATATACTTTGATTATCATTAATATTTATATTTAAGTATTAAAACAAAAGTCACCAATATTTGACTAGTGAATTATTAATAATTTGTGTAAGAAATTTCTTACATAATATAAAGTTATTTAACAACATATTAATATTGTGTTGTGACTATTATTAACTTATGTAGTATTGACATTAAATGTTAATACTTGCCTATTGATTTTTGGGGTTAAGCTATGTGAAAGCTTTTCAAACCATAATTAATTTTACATTGTTCCCCCGACGATGATGCGTGGAGTGCCCACTTGAAATGTTGGTTTGAAAAACTCACTAACAACTTAATCCAAAAAATCATTCATAATGATGACAAACTGTGAAAGCCCACACTCTGAAAATGTTACTACTTTGTCTTTGTTGAGTATAAGATATTGCACTAGTACAAAGTTCGCACCACTTTAAAGTCTACATAAGAAAATATAATATTAATTAGAATGCAACAGAGTAGAACAATTAAATTTATATCAATTATAATAACAACTAATAGGGAAAAGTCACTTCAAACCTTATTGCAAGTGCCTTACATTTATTCACAGAGGAAGTCTAGAAGATGTTTTAAGGTTCATTATTGAATATGATTATGCACATTTGATAGAGTGAAATGTTGAGTTTATGTTAAAAACAAATTGAAAAGTTAAAAATTGAATGGTGTTATATAATTCACATAAAGTACCATCACATGAATTAACATAGAAGTTGAACCAAAATTTTCATATTAGCAAATAATATAAAACTCCTCAAAAAAGGTTTGAAGAGAATATTTGATATGCAACCAACATTGAAAAGTGTTTCTTCTTGTATATTAATAACTCATTCAAAGAGAAAATTACATTCATGAATCATCTCCACCTAATCTCCTTATATTCAGTCAAGCAAATCAATTACAACTTGTACACCACATTTATTTATCGTGGTCTTTCTATAATCTTCTTTCTTTTGCATCCATGCCCAGACTATGGTATTAACTGGAATAGATCCAAGTCATGTGTCATCAAATTTTGGTACCCAAATCATCTCAAGATTTACATAAAGAGTCTCACTTTCATCATTCTGGAAGATATATGAGGTGGTGTTTTCCATCCAAATCATCTCTCCTTCATCCTCAGTTCATGATCTAACTAGCAACATATTTTCTTTCTCAACTTCAATCTTAGGATTGAATCTTGGCTTTAGCTTGTTGTACTTGGGTCCAACATATACCATTTCATCCGTCACATTATCAAAATCTCCATTTATAATACTTATATTACATGCAGTGCATTAAATCTCACATGGATTAAATTGTCTTTGTGATGCAATGTATTTGATGATAATGTCTAACATGAATTAAAGCTAACATGATGTTACTACTTAATGATTGATTTTTTGGATTAAGTTATGTGAAATCATTTCAGTCCACAATGAGTTTTTCATGGTTCCCGTAACAAACATGGGTGGAGTGTCCACTCAAAACGTTGGTTTAAAACACACACACAATTTAACCCAAAAAATCAATCACAATGATTACAAACTGATAAAACATGCACACTCAAAATGTTAGTACTGTATTTATTGAGTATAAGTTAATATACAAGTACAAAGTTGGCACCACTTTAAAGTCTACACGAGAAAATATAATTATGAATTTAAATGCAACATAGTAGTACAATTAAATTTATATCAACTATAATAACGAATAATAGGGAAAACTCACTTCAAACCTTATTGCAAGTGCCTTACATTTATTCACAAAGCAAGCCTATAAGATGTTTTAACGGTGCATTTGCATAAAGTATCATCACCTGAATTAACATTGAAGTTGAACCAAAATTTTCATATATGTAGCAAATAATATAAAATTCCTCAAAAGGTAGCTTGAAGAGAATATTTGATATACTACAAACATTGACAACTTTTTCTTCATGTATATTAATTAGTCATTCAAAAAGCAAAATTACATTTATGAATCATCTTCACCTAATCTCCTTATATTTTCTCAAGTAGATCAAGTACAGTTTGAGGAATTAATCTTAATGACAAAGAGAGTTTATGGAATTTAATTGTGTGTATTGAAACATCCCTACGTTTCGAGTGGATACTCCACCAATCATCAGGGGAACAAAATGAAAAGCTCAAAGTGGTATTGAAGAGAGTGAGCAAAAGCTAATAAGAAATAAGGTAAGGGTTGTGTACATACATTAATGAATATAATTATGCACATTTGATATAGTGAGATGTTGTGTTAATCTAAAAGACAAATTGAAAAGTTAAAATTTGAATGGTGTTATCTAATTCGCATAAAGTATCATCACATGAATTAACATTGAACTTGATGTGAAATTTTCATATATGCGGTAAATAATATAAAATTCTTCAAAAAGTCACTTGAAGAGTATTTATTATACTACAAACATTGAAAAATGTTTCTTCATGTATACTAAAAGTCATTCAAAAAGAAAAATTACATTCATGAATCATCTCCACCTAATCTCCTTATATCTTCTCATGCATATCAAGTACAGCTTGTAGACCACATTTATTTATCTTGGTCTTCCTACAATCTTCTTTATTTGGCACCCATGCCCAAACTATGGTATTAATTGGAATAGATCCAAGTTCTGTGTCATCGGGATTTGGTACCCAATATTGTTCTAAAATGTTTCCCTTGTATTTCCCTGAGCTAGGTTGCCACCAATCAATCTTTACATGAAGGGTCTCGCTATCATCGTCCTAGAATATATCTGAGGTGGATTTTGCCGTCCAAATCATCTCTCCTTCATCCTCATTTATTGATCTAACAAGCAACATATTTCCTTCTCAACATCAATTGTAGGATCAAATGTTGGCTTTGGCTAGTTGCACCTGGGTCCAACATATACCGGTTCATCTGTCACATTATCAAAATCCCCATCCATAATACTTGATATTTCATGGAGTGCATTACCATCGACGTTAACATTTTTCCTTGTCTTGGGCGAAAAATCATCAGAAGAAGAATCACTTTCATCCAAGGGTGTATGGTCATTGTAGATTCCATCTAATGCATCAAGAACTCTTTTCCAATACTCTAGTTTTTTATTACATTCCTCTGTAACAATTGGTTAATTCTCATTTCCAATAGTCTCTTTCCACATTTTTATGTATGATGTTATTCATTCCTTTAGCTCTTTCAAATAAACATCATTGTCTTTGGGACGTAAGAAATATGGCTTCCCTGTGGGAAATATAGGTCGACCTTCATCATCTATATTCCAGAACTCAACTGGTTTTGACCACTCAATGTCTCTAATGGATTCTTTATACCTCATAATTGGAACATCATTGAGTACAAGAAATTGGAAGTACTGGACATTAAGATGTCCAGCTACTACATTTTCCCCCTCCTTGATGTACCCCTTAGGAAAACTTTTGAAGTCATACACTTTGTCAATAAGTTTAGGTGGAAATCCTCAATTTTCTTCTATTGTGCAATATGTATCCATCATCTCAAGTAAAGAATATATATCTTTACTTTTCAAGTTGGAAGACATTCTTCTGTAGGTTCCATCTATGTATTCATGGGTGTGCCCCACAATCAAGAATTCAACCTCAATAGTGATGAAGACACCAAGTGCAATTAATAGTGACAGAAACATGAAAACATAACAATTCTTATTATCACTAGTTGCATTGTCCAACTGTAACAACAAATGTGGAGGAAGAGGTTTAAAATCAAGATTTTGATTTTTTGAGCTTCCATTTTAAGATAGGAAAGCATCCTTGTACACTCTACATTTTGAGTAAATAGAGTTTTGAAGTAATGCATTTGAAAGTGGGTTTCTTGAACTTCCACTCTCATAAAGAAAATCACCATACATATCAAGGCGTGGGTCTTCAAGGTCCCTCAAGCACTTTGCAATAAATGTAATGGTAAATTGTGATCTCATGTGTACAAATGGTAGGGAGAAATGACCAAAACTTCCTGTGCTATGCCCATGTGTTAGCATACCTATAAACAACAAACCGAAGTTTGTTCCTGCAATAGATTTTGATTTGGCACGTAATCTTGGGATTGAAGTCTTTGTTTGTCCATTTTATCATAGATAATGCTCAAGTATTCCTTTGGATACTGATCTAACATAATTATGTGGGCATAGTAGCAATATGTTTCACACATAACAATCTTGTTATGTTTGTTCAGTCTAGCTCGTGCCTTTTCTTACAGCTCTTTTGTAGTCGATGTCTTCATCTGTGCTTTCAACACAATACATTCACTACATTTATTGAAGTTAGGGTTCTTTGAGAATGCCACATCTAGAAAATGAGTATTCCAAATCTTGCTCATTGTTGGTTGTGATATTGATGGAAAATTGAGCTCTTGAAGAGCCTCATTGATCTCTTTTAACAAAGAAATTTTGCTGTACGTTGATGGCAACAATCTTAAAGGAGCAGACATTCCATTTTCTTCAACTTGTCATGTTTGGTTTGGTGAAAAATCTGAATTATCCATTACAATTTTGTGCAATATTTCTATGGCTGCCACAATATGTGCAAGTGCTTTGCATTTGTTGGTGTTACCATGAATTCCTTTGACATGTCCTTGTTGAAAATTATGTTGGTAAGTATAGAAGGTGCTTTGAGGAATATTATGTATCTTGTACCATGCTTTCTTACAAATAATATCTCCATTAAACCTCATGTCCTTTACTTTCCTAGCAGTAGGAGGTAGGCCATGGCCATGTCTCTTTGACATGATTGTGTTGGAAAGGAGTGAATTCAAGACAAATTCCATAATGCCATTTTTATTTAAGAGTTTCATACCCCTTATAGTAGTTGCAATGTCTTTCCTATCCACATGTTGAATACAATCTTGTTTGTAGCATTAATCTGCTTCCAAAAGTCGGATTTTTTTATCTTCATCTATTTGTATTTGAAAGTTTCCATCTTTTTTTGTAGCCACAACTCATTTAATCCTTTTATATGGCTTCGTTGCATGCATAGCAGTTGAGTCTAGATCTTTGTCATTATAAAGATCACCATCCCATGTGTTTAAGGGACTTATTTCCTCTATAAGATCCCATACCACCATTTCCTTGGGTGCCTCCTTGAAATTTTCATTCACCCTTAAAATCTCACCTTCATTGTCCACCAACTTATTTATTAGCCATCTAACCCAATAATGTATAGACTTATCCCCAATCCTACATCTTTCACAAGTTCTATCTATGTCTTCCACAAAAACACTGAATTCCTTTTCACCCAACATTTCACCCTCAACCATGTCATCCTCATGGACATTAACTATGCTCATTTGGAAATGCACATGCTTGTTCCCGTGCTTTCATGTGTAAGAGAAACATTTTTACATGTGAATGTAAGCCTATGTTGGGGAGTATTTACTGGATGATCATGACAATGAGTTTCCAAATCTGATTCTTGCCAAATATCATAAGATCCCAATGCACCCCCTAGTGTATTCTCAAATCCTGTTGGATGTGGCAAAAGAACATCATGTTTTAATACCTTCTCAATGTTAACCACTATATATCATTTATTTACCATCCTTCCATGCATTTTATGACCAATATGTGTATTGAATAAGGATCCTTCACCCACCTTCACTCCACATTGCAAAAGATCTACCTTGGTCTCCAATAGAAAATGCAGAAGAGACATTTGCACCTATACAGCAAATTAAACAAACTTAGTATTTGCTCAAAAAAACAAACAATGTACTATCAAAAACACTTAACATGTGATTCAATATTTTGATTTACCTTTGTTATGCCTCAAATCTATGATCTTCCATGGATGTAAGTCCCCTTCATCAACATCTTCCACAACCAAATGTGGTTCAATGTAGCTGGAGTTAGCTTTCCTTCTAACAACATGTCACTATAAAGGAAAGCTTATGTGTGTTAGCTCATTACACCATGATGGAAAACTAGCTAGAGTTAGCTTTCATTTTAACAACATGGCACGATGAGCAAAAGCTAATATGTGTTAGCTTTAATAAGGTAGTTTTCCATGTAACTCAAGAACATTGTCATCAAGCACATTGCACTGTGTTGGAAATCTAGCTGGAGTTAGCTTTCATCATTAAATCGTTGCACGGTAAGTGAAATATAATGTGTATAAGCTTTCATAGTGTATTTTTTCATCTAGCACAACCACATTGTCATCAATCACAATGCACCATAATAGAAATCTAGCTGGAGTTAGCTTTCGTTCTTAAAACATTGCACGGTGAGTAAAGCTAATGTTTGTTACTCTTCATAAGGTAGTTTTCCATCTAACATAGCCACAATTTCACTAAACACATTACACCATGATGAAAATCTAGCTAGAGTTAGCTTTCCTTCTAACAACATGGCACTATAAGAGAAAGCTTATGTCTGTTAGCTCATTACACCATGATGGAAATCTAGTTGAAGTTAACTTTCCTTTTAAGAACATGGCATGATGAGTGAAAGCTAATGTGTGTTAGCTTTCATAAGGTAGTTTTCCATGTAACATAACCACATTGCCATCAAGCATGTTGCACCATGTTGGAAATCTAGCTGGAGTTAACTTTCATCCTTAGCTCATTGCACAGAGAGTGAAATCTAATGTGTGTAAGCTTCCATAGTGTATTTTTCCATCTAGCACAACCACATTGTCATCAATCGTAATGCACCATGATGGAAATCTAGCTGGAGTTAGCTTTCGTTCTTAAAACATTGCACGGTGAGTAAAAACTAATGTGTGTTAGCTTTCATAAGGTATTTTTTCATCTAACACTACCACATTGTCATCAATTACATTACACCATGATGGAAATCTAGCTATAGTTAACTTTTCTTCTAACATGGTACTATGAGTGAAAGCTCATGGGCGTTATCTAATTACACCATTTTGAAAATCTAGTTGGAGTTACCTTTCTTTTTAACATGGCAGGATATGTGAAAGCTAATGTGTGTTAGCTTTGATAAGGTATTTTTCTATCTAACACAATCAAATTGTCACATTGCACCGTGATGGAAATCTAGCTGGAGTTAGCTTTCAACCTTAAATCATTGCACGGTGAATGAAATCTAATGTGTGTTAATTTTGATAATGTAGCTTTCCATTTAGCACAACCATGTTGTCACCAATCAAAATGCACCATGTTGGAAATCTAGATAGAGTTAGCTTTCGTTCTTAAAACGTTGCACGGTGAGTAATAACTAATTTGTGTTAGCTTTCGTAAGGTAGTTTTCCATCTAACACAGCCACATTGTTATCAAATACATTACACCATGATGCAAATCTAGCTAGAGTTAGCTTTCATTCTAACAACATAGCACGATGAGTGAAAACTAATGTGTGTTAGCTTTCATAAGTAACACAACCACATCGTCATTGATCACATTGCACCGTGATAGAAATCTAGCTGGAGTTAGCTTTCATCCTTAAATCATTGCACGGTGAGTGAAATCTAATGTGTGTTATCTTTCATAATGTAGTTTTCCATCTAGCACAACCACATTGTCATCAATCACAATGCACCATGATGGAAATCTAGCTAGAGTTAGCTTTCCTTCTTAAAACATTGCACAGTCAATAAAGCTAATGTCTATTAGATTTCATAAGGTAATTTTCCATCTAACACAACCACAATGTTATCAAATACATTACACCATGATGGAAATCTAGTTGGAGTTAGCTTTCCTTCTAACAAAATGGCACTATAAGGAAAAGCTTATGTGTGTTAGGTCATTACACCATGATGGAAATCTAGCTGGAGTTAGCTTTCATTTTAACAACATGGCACAATGAGTGAAATATAAAGTGTGTTAGCTTTCATAAGGTAGTTTTCCATGTAACATAACCACATTGCCATCAAGCATGTTGCAGCGTGTTGAAAATCTAGCTAGAGTTAATTTTCATCCTTAAATCCTTGCACAAAGAGTGAAATCTAATGTGTGTAAGCTTTCATAGTGTATTTTTCCATCTAGCACAACCACATTGTCATCAATAACAATGCACCATGATGGAAATCTAGCTGGAGTTACCTTTTGTTCTTAAAACATTGCACGGTGAGTAAAACTAATGTATGTTAGCCTTTATAAGGTAGTTTTCCGTCTAACACAACAACATTGTGATCAAATACATTACACCGTGATGGAAATCTAGCTAGAGTTAGCTTTCCTTCTAACAACATGGCACTAAAAGGGAAAGCTTATGTGTGTTAGCTCATTACATCATGATGGAAATCTAGTTGGAGTTAGCTTTCCTTTTAACAACATGGCATGATGGGTGAAAGCTAATGTGTGTTATCTTTCATAAGGTAGTTTTCCATGTAACACAATCACATTGTCATCAATCACATTGCGTCGTGTTGGAAATCTAGCTGCATTTAGCTTTCATCCTTAAATTGTTGCACGGTGAGTGAAATATAATGTGTGTAAGCTTTCATAGTGTAGTTTTCCATATAGCACAGCCACATTGTCATAAATCATAATGCACCATGATGGAAATCTAGTTGGAGTTACATTTTGTTCTTCAAACATTGCACGGTGAGTAAAAGCTAATGTTTGTTAGCTTTCATAAAGTAGTTTTTCATTTAACACTGCCACATTGTCATCAAATACATTACACCATGATGGAGATCTAGTTGGAGTTAGCTTTCCTTCTAACATGGCACTATGAGCGAAAGCTTATGTGTGTTAGTGCATTACACCATTATGAAAATCTAGCTGGAGTTAGCTTTTTTTTTTAACAACATGGCACGATGAGTGAACTTATCATTACCAAGTATATTTGTCATTATGTCAATAGTTTTCTCTGTTGTAGGACAATAATAAAGGAAAATGTCTTGATTATCAACCAACTATCTAATGTAATTGTGATTAACTTCAATATGCTTAGTTATGACATGATAGACTGAATTTTTCACCATTTTGAGAGAACTTTGATTGTCACAGAAAAGTGAGGTTAGCACTGCTTGGTCAAGTTGAAGATCAACCAATATTATTTGTAACCACATTGCCTCACAACCTCTATTGAAGTCTGCCTTGTATTTTATGTCAATGGAGGATAAGGCAGCTGTAGGTTGTAGCTTACTTTGCCATGAAATTGCCTTCCTAAACCAAGAGTGAACACATAACCTATTTCTGACTTCCTTGTATCAACTGATCCAACCCAATTCAAATCAATATGCTTTTCTATCATGGAGTCAACAAATCCCTGATATAGAATTTCAAAGTCAAGGGTCCCTTTGAATATTGACGGACTCATTTTGCAACTTGCCAATGTAACTCTTCAGGATTAGACATGAATTCAGAAAGAGACAAAGCACTACAAAACATAGATCCGATTGGGTGGTAGTAAGATAAATCAAACTATCAACCAATTGCCAATACAATGACTCGTTGACTAGTGGTGAGTCCATGTAAGCTGAGAGTTTTATGCCAACTTCCATAGGTGTAGATGTAGGATTAAATTCAGTCATTCAAAATTTTTTGAAGAGTGCTTTGGCATACTTGACTTGTGATAAAAATATAGTGTGCTTAGATTGCAAAAATTCTACACCTAAACAATAATGAAGCAAACTTTAATCAGTAATTTCAAAAATAGATCAAATATCAAATTTCACCTGTTGAATTTTGTTGGCACTTCTTTCGGCGATGGGAAGACTATCAACATAGACAAAATAACTTCACTATATCATCGTCATTGTTTATGACGTAGCAAGTGGGCTCATAATAGGTTTTTCTAATTCTAGAATCTGTAAGGTATCGATCAAGTTTGAAATACCAGGCTTGAGGAGCCTGCTTGAGTCCATACAAGGAATTTACATCAAGGCACTTTTAACAACCATTTGTATATCTTCCATTCAGAATGAGCAAAAATGGAGATAACTAGTCGAAAAGTTACCATTTTCATTGTGGGGGCAAAGGTTTCTTCACAGTCCACCCCTTCATCTTGTGCATATTCTTTGGTGACAAGACAATCTTTGTATTTGTCCAAAGAACCATCTGATTTATATTTGACATTAAAAATCCATTTACAACGAATTGCCTTCTTCCCTAGAGGCAATGTAGACAACACCCAAGTCTTGTTTTTCATCTATGCATCATATTTCACTTTCATGGCAACCTTCAATTCAAGTTTTCCTTTTGAATCTTCAATTCAAGTTTTCCTTTTGAATCTTCATGGCAACCAAAAATTATATATCTTTTACAACACTTAGCAATCATTGCCCATTAAAGGCTTAGCAATCATTATCCATTAAAGGCCATAATGCTCAAGAATATCAAAATGTTTAACAAGAAATGGATGCTAGCTTGGAAACAAAGGGTATTAAGCATAACCATGGCCATGTTGCTGCAATGAACATTTGTTTCTTCCAATCCATTTTACTGTACAACTATTGTTTGGGTTTTGATATGAAGTTAGTGGTCATTCAGCATGCGTAACATGTTATATAAAGTTACTTATTGGGTAAAAGTAAAGGAAATCCATCAAATGCACATCAATATGTAGATAGATTCCTAGGTACTTGCTGAAGACTTAACATTTATTTTCTTAATTGATTGAGTTTATCACAGACCCAAAAGAACATAAACAGATCAGCAAATGAATATACACAAATCCCATTTTGGCTTACAGTTTAATATTATCTTTATCAAGTTCTTCTCTATGGTGCCCTGACACTTGAAACAAACTGGATATAGACCTGTAAGAGGTTGAGTACTGCCATTCTTTAAGCTGCCGCAATAGATTTTCCTAAAGATATAAAAGTTACTTCAGCTAAAGATTGGTCTGGTACAGTGTGATAGAGAAATATTTTATTGTTGTACAAAAGTCACAAGTCAGGTGTATTTCTAGGTCAAAATCCTCCATGTAGTGGGGTTACCTGAATATCTAAATTGCAATAAATATGCATTAGCAAGATGGGATAAAAACATAAAACCTTTGAAGAATATGCATTTATGCTGCAGACTGTGGTCATATTGTGGTAAGCTTGGTGCTTAAATGCTTAGTAATGTCAGCTCTTCTGTAACCAAATCGATCCCTTATCTAGTGAGCTGATTTGTGTTCATGTTGACGTATCACAAGCTAATTGGTACCGTCGTGGCTTGGTCCTCTTGTTCCTTTGATCACGTTCTATATAAAATTATTCTTGGAGGTGCTAGAAGCAGTTTTAAGGTGCTTTTTCAGGAGTGAAGGTTAACCATACTGTCCTTTTCTACCTTTAAACATT
>LPNX010332456.1:40936-57563 GCA_001517045.1 Pseudotsuga menziesii
CAATTTTGCTGGAGTTCTTACCAAATGCAGCAAACTTCTCTTGGAAAATGCCCTTCTCCTCAAGCGTCCAAGGGTTAACCTCGGTACGTTCTTTCTCAAAGGAAATAGGATCTCCCACTAAGCCATTCATTGATATAAATCTTGAAAAGCATTTCTCACCATCATTCAATGCTAAAGTGGGCATATTTAAAATACCCTTACAGGGCTCGTCCTTAGCATTTCGTAGCACTTTACTTGCCAATCGGATTGCTTCGTCAATAGGTGCTGATGTCAAATTTCCTGCTGAAATTGGCCATAAACAAATTTCATTTATAACACTTTTTCTGCATTAAAAACAAATGAATATAACATTTCAAGTAGATCAGCAAATAATGAAATAGTAGATTCAGGCCATATACAACTACCCCAAACAAACACACATTACTAATGTGGATCTTCATCAAATAATTGGCATGATCTATGATCAACACCATGGGATCAATTGCTCATCATGCAATATAAATGAGTTTTGTCCTCGGTAGTTTTTGTCTTGCTGTATGTTTTGTCTATAGTGGAATTTGTTTATCATGGATTTTGTCATTTAATGGAATGTAACTCTCATCTAGGTGTCATTTGTAATTGTAACTCCTCAAGATATTATTTTACCAATTACATCAGGTCTTATTTGTGTGGAGAAAGGCCTTCACCCATTAAAGGCCTTCCATTCTTGCAAGCAATTGTAAAAAAATTCTTAAACTGTACTTACAGGCCCAAAAATACTAATATTAGAGATACGATGTCGTGTTTCCCTAACAAGTTCCTAAAGTTTCCTCCTCTGTATATCAAGATATCTTTTCTATTTCCTCAACTTGTTCCAATTCTAGTCCTTATCAACAGATATTAGAACCTAGAGATAGGCCTCCTTTCTTAAATTAGTTCGGCAACCCCAGGATTCTCAACATCTTGCTCCACAACTGAGAACCTATTTTTTTAGCTAGTGGCTCCAGAGTCCATACTTGCAGCTAAAATTTGAAATTCATTATCTGGCTGCTCCATGGTCATAGGACATGGCCAAGTCTACCCATACTTGGAAGTTAGACCAAACCGAACTCCGAAATGAATCAGTTCAGACCAGACCCAGCCAGATCTAGTCAGACCTGTCAGTCCCAAGTTTGACCCAGTTTGTCCAGGCCAGATCTGACAGAACTTTGCCAGACATGGCGAGTCTTGATCAGACTTAGACAGGTCAAATCCAGCCAAAAGTTCGATGGGTTCCTGTCAAAGAGTATATAGAATTCAATTCCAGCCAGTACCCATAAATTTGTTGGCTTGAATTGATAAAATTTCAATAGCAATCAACCAAATATTTATATTTTCTTGAAAATGTGTGTAATGTTGTATTTTTCTATTTGTCAGGTTGACCCTGGAGCCCCAAGTCATAAGTCCAGTTTGACCCCTCCACCAAAAAGAGTGGATTTGGTTCAAACAGTATTTCTCAAATTCTCAACCCTCTCTACACCAATTTAAATAAATAAACATAGCTAACTGTGTAGCTGATTGGAATGCTGGCATTACTGGATCTTTCTATGATTGACTCTTGACAGTAGCAGGTCTCTTTTTCTTGCACCTTATTGAGGATCTGGTTGCAACTTATGACGATTTCCTACGTTGTTCCACTCAACAGCTTATCCTTGACAGCAGCAAAGTTTGAAGTTCTCTTTGCCACTTTATCCAGGATTTTCAAAGTTGTCATTAAGGGGGAATGTAATGTACTGCCATCTTCTGTGATGTAATGATTATCTACTGGCCATATTTTTGCGTTGTATAGCCTATCATTATGATAGTTGTGAGCACATAATTCTGAGGCATTTGTACACACAATGAGGCATCATTAGACTTGTGTAGAGACAAGTATAAGGCCAAAAGATTGGACATTAGAGAGACAAGTCTAAAGATAAAAGATTGGAAATTAGAGAGAAGTATATGGAAGAAGAAGTAGAAGTCATCAAAGTCTCCAACTCCAATAGTACTAGCATTCAATACTCCAATACTCCTAACCCACAGTTGGCAATACTCCAATACTTATAACCCACAACTTGGGCTCAAGGTTAAAATATACTTCCACCAATAATGGATCATTGTTCATACAAAGCTGCCAAATTAAGGATCGACTGGCAAGATCAAGGTCCAACTCACAAAGTCTGGTCAAGTCACTCAAATTGCCTACCAACAGCAACCTTAAACCTACAACCTAGAATAGATGAAGAAGAATAGCCAGCTAATGTTTCAACAAAGTTTATAATGTCAGTCATCAAAGTATCCAACTCCATTACTCCATTACATTTCAGAAGGTATTTCACAATTCTGAAACGCCAAGTTGCGTTTCATTGGAGTTTCCACACAAAATGGGTGTGATTTCGCATGTTTTGATTGCATTTTGACTAGGGAGTTGACCATGGGGACTCAGCCAAGTTCTTTTATCTGACATTAACCCTAGTTTCACATTGAAGAAACTTTTAGAAAACCCTCACAGACTACCTTTGTTCTAAATAAACGATTTGACTCTCATTCTTTTTCATACTTGCTTCAACAGCATTTGAACAAAGGGGTTTCCTACCAAGGAAAAGCAATTTCCTTGTGTTTTGGAGCATTTTGATCTGGGTTTGGTGTAGTTGTAGTGATTGTGGGCAGCAAGAGGGTTGTGCCAAGGTTCATTTCCTCACACTTTCTTCAACAAAATTTGAGAAAAAGTGTTTCATGCAGCTACAAGAAACATTTTCTATGTTAAAATCCGGCTAGCAAACCCTATGCTAGTGCCAACAGCCCACAACCCAACACCTACTAGGAAACTTATGATTTAGCAAGGACCTAGATGTCTGGAGACACACCCAAGATCGGGGGTCTTACTCGAAGGTGGAACCTACCCTTCTAGGGATGATGTGCAACACTACTCTTATCCAAGTATTGCTTCACACATTCTACAACTTGAGAAGTATTTAATCAGTGTAGATCCATCTAAACTTAAGATCTATTAAGTACCAAATCGGATAAAATAATTGAGATGCAATTCTTTTAAGGCTTAAATGAGAGTTTAGATTAAATTTTTAAAGAGAATTTAGATGGGTCTATGTTCACTGTTAATACAATTGGTGGATAGAAGACAACTAGGAATCGTGCCAAAGTGAATGCTTACAATGTGTACACAAAGTGAATGCTTACAATGTGTAAGTGAGAAAGATGTTATTCAACGAACTGCAACCAGAGCAGCAACATTAGCAATACTCCAAATGTAGATGCCAAAGAAACCATTAATACAAAGTCCTTGAGTGCACAGTCGAGGATTGAGGCCAACGAAGGCCAGAGAAATACCATCTGATAATAGCTACAGGTAGAAAGCTGAAAGCATTGCTGTCAAGACAGAAGAACCCAATGCATTAAAGGGTCCTACAGCAGCATAGGATATTTTTTATTCAAAATGGCTCGAATTTGTCTTTTTCCTGGTGAAATTTTAGCTAGTAAATTTGACAGGGTGCCAGGCCTAGTTTCATGGATCAAAGCTCCAGGGACATAGTTCTTTCATGCCCCCAAATGTTTTGAGGGTCTCTGAATCGACCCACAACCTCCAAAAATCCATAAATAACCTGCAACTATACCAGAGTTGGATTTTTTACTTTGTCGTATTCAGGGCCATTTTGGAAAAAGCATATGCTGCTCCATCCTACAGCTGCCAAACATCAAGAGAAGGAATGCCTTGATCACTCGGGTTCAACTATTCTAAGGAATATCTACGTTAAAGTAAGCTAGAAAACCCTTGGTTGAGACAAGGAGAAAACCCAGAGTAAGAGCTCCAAGGAACCTAAACCCAGAGTTAGAATATGTATATATAGGGGTAAATAAAGTCACTTCTACCAAGCCGACTTACTATTACATAAACATAAGACCATATATATACCCCCACTAGGGTCATAACAACTTACTCCTAACAATCAATGAATATGAAGAGTATGGCATAGTTGAATATTGCAGAAAATCTTTGGAAGGTTTGTAACTGTAGGCCACTTTTTAAATTATTTATATACATATATAACCAATGTTTAAATGGCCGAACTGAGTTTTGCCTATAAAGGCCGCAACAAAGTCTGTGGGAATCCCTATATCATTTGAAATGGCTGCAAAGTCTCTGTGAAAACCAGCAAAGAGAGACATGGTTGCAAATTGCAATGATATCGATTATAAGACAAATCCCAATGCTCACTTTGATAATGCGAATGCACGACCTTCTGAGACATACAGAATTATTTTAATAAGGTAAATAAGTTCATAACTAGATATGTAGATTCATAATAATTTCTGATTTAGGGTTTCTCTGTTTCTTCCTAGAATATTGATTACTAGTTGCCATAGATTTAGAGAAACTTGATAATATTCAGAGCAGAAATTCCATTTTTCAGAAGTCACAGCAATGGTACACTGCTCAACTCTGCTGCAGGATTCAAGATCGCCAGTGGTACTGGAGGATTGGAGGCTGTAGACAAATATAGCGGCTGCTGATGCTATTCTCTCCAACTTCCCCAAGTGCAACAATATGAGCTTGAAAAAATTCAAAAATCGTAGACTGTGAATGGTATTGTTTAGATGTGGCTTTCTCTGGGAGTAATAATCTCGATTCATTGTACTAGTTGTTTCTGTGACAACAAAATGTAGTTGGGTTCTGTACAAGCCTAAGCAACATAATGCTGCATTAGCTTTGGTGTTTTACACCTCTTTTTGTGGGGGCTTGATCTTGTGTTCAAAAGCCTAATTTGAAGGCCATTATGACTGTTACTTTTTTAGTTGTGTCTGAGAGTTTACATTCTCTACTTATGTAAAAACTAGGTAGCAGAATGCTGGGTACTGGGATCTATCGTTTTTAGCTGGGATGTCTTTTGGTCAGGACTGGGTTTCATTAATTATAAAGTTGAGCTGTGGTTTTTAGTTTCACATGATTTCGTAAAGAATGGGTTTCGTTAATTTCTAAAGAAACCACATGTTCAAGTATGTATGAGAGTAAGCACCAGAGTGATATTTGGATATATTGTTTTTGGTTTGAACTTTTGATATATTTTGGTGAGGACTCTGTTTCAATAATTTGTAGTAATTTTGACAAACTGAAGGTTTCATGCTTAATAATAGGATAAAATACCATGTAGGAGGATACTTTATTATGATTTTATTTTCTTTAGTTTGGTTGTTTGTGCTATGGTGAGGAGTGGGTTTCATTAATTTATAGAAAGTGCTTGCTTAAGACTAACTGCCCTGAGAATTTCCTGGATGCTAACTCTCATACATCCTGACAGGTTTTCTTTCTTAAATTGCTTTGCAGCAAAGCTTTTAAAGTGTTGGATGTTGCAGTAGTACTTCAAATTTTTCCATGTAGCACCTTCAGAGGGCAGATCCTTCCACTAAATGAATTATAAAATACTTTGGCAATACTCTATTCCTCAATTTTAATATTTGATTGCTAATTCCTATATTCCACCAAGTTTCCTGTATGTGGGGATACAAACCCAATATGTTTAGAGAGTCCCCCCCTCTTCCCCCCCCAATTTGTTTTTCAGGGGACGGTAGGGTACATCATGGTTAGGATGTGGGGTACCTTGCTCCAAATATATACTAATGTGTAAAGTTTTAAATATTTAAAAATAATCACTAATAATACTACTTAATATATACATGAATTATGATACATACGAGTGGTTGTTCACTGTTGATTCCAATGAAAACATTGCTAATCCACTGTTATTATGAGTTTTCAGTTGCCAAACCATTGGCCAACACTAAATGACTGCACAACAACAGCAAAATGACATCCCAGCGATAGTGAATGATCATTCTTATTTCCTTTTTGTGTTTGTTTAGGGTTTATAGAATGCAGGAGGGTTGGTTGGACTATGTGGGTACTTCTGTGCCCCTTGAGGGCATAGGGTACCTCTGCATGTACCCAAATGCAGTGGATGCAGATTTTGGGTGCTTTGCTGTGCCCTGAAGTACCCTAGATATCGAGTATGTATGGGCTTCCCATGGCATCCCTGGTATGGAGTCCCCTTCTGGAATGCGCAAACAAGGTTTAGGTACATGTACGGTTGTACCCCATGTTAGACTGTTTGATTCCATTAATAAGTTAATACTATTTGCAGTTTTACTGATGATAGGACCAATTTTAATTTTTGGCTCTATGTTGCCATTGATGAACAAAAAAGGTGTCTACCAGGGACCATTTAGGCCTGAGGAACGAGTGTATTGATTTTTAAGTGTCCAGGTAGCTTGACACCAAATCTTTTACCAATTTCCTTCATCAATCCATATGTCTCCTCTTTTCTTCTAAGGAATACCTCATGATGCTTGTGTTCATAAAGTAACATTAAGCTTTGTATGAGGTATTTTCATTGGGGATATCGAGCTCACACTTATCATGATGGACACAGATGGTAGGCTTCTGTAATAGTGTTGCCTCACAGTGAGAGTTTAGACTGTATGGGCCGAGATGAGCAGGTCCTCCAAATGCTAAGCTTTTTCCAATGACATTTGAGGAAAATTTTTGTTGGGTCATTTGCACTATCTCTCCTCTTAGACAGTACATGTGTTTTGCTTCAATGGCCTCCAGAACTCTTTCATATGTAGCTTTGATAGAACACAGGATGTAATCTTTTGTCTATGTAGGAATGGCATCCGTCTCAGTTTAGATGTCATTGTCATTAATACAGGATGTTCTTGTTATAGGGTTGTAAGGAATGGTAGCCATCTCTCCCAGCAACCACAGCTGTTGTCATTATCCCTTTGATGATGCTTGATCCCTTTCAATAGCATGGATCGATCTTAACCCTGCATCTGTCAAGTGCTGAAAGGCATTTGAATTAAATTCTTTGAGCTGCAATCTGCATTCCTCAGGTTTTTACAACCTCAGAAATGCTTGTACCCAGAAAAATTTTTGCACCTTGAGGGATATATTCTAGTGTAGAACGCCCAAATCACCTGTCAAAACAAATTGTTGGAACAATACCTAAGTGCAGCATCTGACATGAATAGTTTGTAACTTTGTATGATACCCAAGATTCTCCATGTTGATTTCAAAAACTCCATGAATTCCTCCTCAACGGGCCTGCGCTCATCCAATGTGTCAAAATTAGAAACAATGCATAAAAGGTTCTTATAGAGTCAAACTTTAAATAATGACCATCTGCCTAGTGACAGTCGTCACCTGTTATATCACCTCATGCAGGCCTTTTTACAAGGTCAAGCACAACTCTCATAGCTCTTAAAATTATGCATGCTGAGTTAAACCTGCTGGGAAAGAAAGACCATCAGCTCCTTCATCTTCATTGGGACTCATTTCAGTTCCAGTTTGCTCCAATGTATCAAGCTGAGCAGCCGTATATTTAGCTACCAATTTTGCCACCATACACTTGATTTTCTGTCAGAGGAATAAGCTTGTGAGATGCAACATAAGAGTTTCGAGGAATCTTTAGTGCCCACTCTACCTGCTACAACATTTTGTATCTGTAATGTGTGATCAATAAGGATATCAGTAACTGGGGAAATGACATCTCAAGCATCATTTATGGTAGACCCTTCTCAATGATTCTGAATGAACTCTAAGAGATATGGATATAAATTTGGTCTTTTGCTCTTGTAGCAATAAGCAGAGAGAAACAAAATCCAACACACACATTGTGGCAACATGAAGACCAACTTATGCCTCTCAGAAGGATACGTTTTCTTAACCAGCTTCGCAAAACACTTGATTGCCTGCCCTTAACACAATTTTTGAGGCATATTTTGGTGTATCCCCAGATGTTGCAAATTCTTGCAAAATTGCTAGTCTGTGCAGATCAGCCAGTGATTTTTGTAGCTCAAACCAATACACTGTAGGTTTTTCACCAACTTCAGAAAGCCTTAAGTGTATGGATTCCTTAGAACCAAAGTGTTGTATTTTGAGATTGTCGTCTTTGATGTTCAGGACTTTTACAATGCATTGTGATAGTTGCAAGAAGTGCACGTTTTTGGGATTTTTTTGGTTATTCAGCTTACAATTATTTTCTATGGGTTATGATGGATGTATTTTATATGCATTTTTGCAGAGGCCTTCGTTTTTTGTCTTTGTTCTCTTTCAAGCTCTGGTGGATGAAAGAGATGATGGGTTCATATGGGAAAGTTGTCCCATTTGAGACTCAGTTTTTGCTAGTCGAGGGTAGCAAAGGTTCACCTTTGAGTACTGGTGTAGGTGATGGCATTGGAGAGCCAACAATATATATTGTTTTCTTGCCGCTATTGGAAGGATCTTTCAGATCATTTTTTCAAGGAAATGAAAACAATGAGCTCGAAATCTCTTTGGAAAGTGGTAAGAATTGCAGAGATTATGAATGGTATAAATTTCTTATATCTAATACATGTAAGACTTAACATAACTCTAACTGTAAATTCTCAAGAGAAAATTAGTCTTTTTTATTTTCTCTTGAATTTACTTCATATTTGGCATTCCAGGAGATCCTGCTGTTGAAACAACTCAATGATTTTATTCAGTTTTTCTTGGGGCTGGAACTGATCCATATGAAGTGATTACTAGTGTAGTAAAGTGAGAACCCTTGCTATGTTTCAACTTTTGTATTTTATTTCCTTCCTTTTGGAACTTCTCATATTTCAGCATCAATACTATATGAATAACATCAATTGTTGCTAGCGCAGGGCTGCAGAGAGGCATTCTAAAACCTTTGTTCATCGTGAAAGAAAGACGGGTAATCTCTCGTGGAATTGAACCTTGGTTTTTTCCAACGATGTCTGAATGTGTTCTGTGTGCTAAAAATTTTAGCTCACATTGAATCTTAATTGAGAATAAGAAGTATCTGTGTACTGTTTTACTAAGTCATTATAAGTCTTTGTTGGTTCACTGTTAGCTTAGAGTTTGGATATTTGTCTTGCAGTTACCTGACATACTCAACGGGTTTAGGTGGTGTGCAAGGGATGCATTTTACACAGATGTCTCAGCTAAGGGAGTAAAACAAGGTCTAGAAAGGTAGACTGTTTTTCCAGGCCACTTGTATGTTCTATAAATGTATATTAACTTGTGTAGATATATAGTTACACAGCGACATTATCCTGAAGGTCCAGTTTAAAATGATTATGGTTTTTTTATTTCTTTAACAGTCTAGAGAAAGGGGGCACCCCTTCGAAGTTTATGCTTATCGATTATGGTTGGAAATCTCTTGAAATGGACCCTAATGCAAATCCTCCTCAAGTTGGCTATTCAGCAAAGTAGGTTTGATCTCCTTTTTTGTTTGAACTATGACATTTGGAGACAAAAATTCATCTCTATTTGTTGTTTGAAGATAATTTCCTTTCAATTCTTGGCTTTCTAATGGAACTCTAATCATTTTATGGAACTATGAGAATCAAAAGAAAAGTGGCGCAGCCCCAGTGTATTTTTTGACTGTAGGGGAACGTGGCATTGTTCGTATATGGTATTCAGAAGGGTAAGCTGGTTAGCCACATCTACCAATTTTAGTTACTGACTGCAGTATGATTTTATGGAAGTGAAAATTTGAGATCATTTTTTATGCTATTCTGTCTTGAAGAATGGTATTTTGAGTTTAACATCATCTCCAAAGCATTTGCTTATACATGTAACTGGTCTCAATTTTCCTTGCATTGTTTGCAGCGCTCTGTGCTTATATGAACAGAAGTCCTCGGATGCAATCATTAGCTCTGACAAAGATCACATGAAGGGAGGCTTTGTATCTGCTGTCCTACTACCCCTTGCTCAAGGAGTGTCATGTGTTACTGCTGATCAGTGCTTTCTCTTTTATGACCTGGGTGAGAATGATGAAGGAAAATATGATTTAAAGATTAGAAAGAGGCTTATAGGTTACAATGAGGAGATTAGCAAGAGGCTTATAGGTTACAAGAGGGTCAACACAGTCCTTGGTAGAGATATGGTAGTCCCAAGCATGTATTCCAGTTGAACAAATGACTGTAAAAAATGATGTAAATTCTAGATCTGAAATCACAATAATAAAATATATCCACCGCAACTTCTAGCTCATCAGTAGTTTCTAACCAAGATATTAAATACAAATGACTGTCAAAGATATACTTTCCAGCTTATTAGATTATCACTTCAAGTTTACAAAACGATATCTTCCATCTCTTCAAAATTGTTGTAACATAGGCTAAGTGTATGAGAACTTCATTTTGTATTTGTTTGCCAACAACCGAATGATACAAAATATTATGTTATGACAGTCCCAAACAGATGTGTATATGTGCCTAGCTGAAGTGACATTAATGAGGAAGAAGCCAGGCATTAGGAGATTGTTTGAATAGAAGTGATGGGTAATAGCATCCCTGTCGCAGGTATAGCATCCCCGTCGCTATTCCTGGGGTTTGCATTTATTTATTTTTTTAAATTATACAAAGCGTGGATACAACGACGGCCAGGCGTGGATACAGAGATGACACGGTGTGGATACAGCGACGGCAAGGCGTGGCTATAGAGACAGCTAGGCGTGGATACAACGACGTCCAGGTGTGGATACAGAGATGGCCAGGCGTGGATATAGAGATGGCTTAGACATCTAACAAAATATAGAACATTGTCGCTCTTGCAACGCAAATTAGGGGTCGTCTCTATTGCGACGAAATTGTTTCCACAGAAAAAAAACACTTAGATGTGGCAATATCCACGCTTTTCCGTGGATATTGCCACATTTTGCCATGGCAAAATTGATCACTTGTACTAGTGATGGAAAAATACATTATGAAAGCTAACACACATTAGATTTCACTCATTATGCAATGATTTAAGGATGAAAGATAACTCCAGCTAGATTTCCATCACGGTGCAATGTGATTGATGACGATGTGGTTTGTGTTAGATAGAAACTACCTTATGAAAGCTAACACACATTAATTTTCACTAATCATGCCATGTTGTTAGAAGGAAAGCTAACTCTATCTAGATTTGCATCTTGGTGTAATGCATTTGATGACAATGTGGCTATGTTAGATGGAAAACTACCTGACGAAAACTAACACTAATTAGCTATTACTCATAGTGCAACGTTTTAAGAATGAAAGCTAACTCTATCTAGATTTCCAACATGGTGCATTTTGATTGATGACAACGTGGTTGTGCTAAATGAAAAAATACATTCTAAAAGCTAACACACATCAGATTTCACTCACCGTGCAACAATTTAATATTGAAAGCTAACTCCAGCTAGATTTCCATCACGGTGCAATGCGATAATGTGGTTGTGTTAGATAGAAAGCTACCTTATAAAAGCTAACACACATTAGCTTTCACTCATCCTGCCATGTTGTTAAAAAGAAATCTAACTCCAACTATATTTTCATAATGGTGTAATGAGCTAACACACATAAGCTTTCACTCATAGTGCCATATTAGAAGGAAAGCTAACTTTATCTAGATTTCCATCATGGTGTCATGTATTTGATGACAATGTAGCTGTATTAGATAGATAACTACTTTATGAAAGCTAACAAACATTAGGTTTTACTCACCGTGCAATGTTTAAAGGACGAAAACTAATTCCAACTAGATTTCCATCATGGTGTCATGTATTTGATGACAATGTAGCTGTATTAGATAGATAACTACTTTATGAAAGCTAACAAACATTAGGTTTTACTCACCGTGCAATGTTTAAAGGACGAAAACTAATTCCAACTAGATTTCCATCATGGTGCATTGTGATTGATGACAATGTGGTTGTGCTAGATGAAAAACTACACTATGAAAGATTACACACATTAGGTTTCACTCACCATGCAACGATTTAAGGATAAAATCTAACTTCATTGAGATTTCCAACACAACGCAATGTGATTGATGACAATGTGGTTGTGTTACATGGAAAACTACCTTATTAAAGTTAATACACATTAGCTTTCACTCATTGTGCCATGCTGTTAAAAAGAAATCTAGCTCCAGTTAGATTTTCATCATGGTGTACTGAGCTAACACACACAAACTTTTCCTTATAGTGCCATGTTGTTAGAAGGAAAACTAACTCCAGCTATAATTCCATCACGGTGTAATGTATTTGATGAAACTGTGCCTGTGTTAGATGGAAAGCTACCTTATGAAGGCTAACAAACATTAGCTTTACTCATTGTGCAATGTTTTAAGAACGAAAGCTAATTCCAGCTAGATTTTCATCATGGTACATTATGATTGATGATAATGTGGTTGTGTTAGATAGAAAAATACACTATGAAAGCTTACACACATTAAATTTCACTCACTGTGCAATGATTTAAGGTTGAAAACTAACTCCAGCTAGATTTTCAACACAGTGCAATGTGATTGATGACAATGTGGTTGTGTTACATGTAAAATTACCTTATGAAAGCTAACACACATTAGCTTTCACTCAGCGTATCATGTTGTTAAAATGAAAGCTAAATCCAATTAGATTTCTATCATGGTGTAATGAGGTAACACACATAAGTTTTCCCTTATAGTGCCATGTTGTTAGAAGGAAAACTAACTCCAGCTAGATTTCCATCATGGTGTAATGTATTTAAAAACAATGTGGCTGTGTTAGATGGAAAACTACCTTATGAAAGCTAACATACATTAGCTTTAATCACCATGCAATGTTTTAAGAACGAAAGCTAACTCTAGCTAGATTTCCATCTGGTGCATTGTGATTGAGGACAATGTGGTTGTGCTAGATGGAAAACTACATTATGAAAGCTAGCACACATTAGATTTAAGGATGAAAGCTAACTCTATCTAGATTTCCATCATGGTGCAATGTGGTTTCCATGCAATGATTTAAGGATGAAAGCTAACTCCAGCTAGATTTCCATCACGGTGCAATGTGATCGATGACGATGTGGTTGTGTTAGATGAAAAACTACCTTATGAAAGCTAACACACATTAGCTTTCACTCATTGTGCCATGTTTTTAGAAGGAAAGCTAACTCCAACTATATTTTCATCATGGTGTATTGTATTTGATGACAATGTGGCTGTGTTAGATGGAAAACTACCTTACGAAAGCTAACACACATTAGCTATTACTCACTGTGCAACGTTTTAAGAATGAAAGCTAACACACATTAGCTTTTACTCACCATGCAACGTTTTAAGAACGAAAGCTAACTGTAGCTAGATTTTCAACATAGTGCATTTTGATTGATGACAATGTGGTTATGCTAAATGGAAAACTACTTTATGAAAGCTAACACATTAGATTTCACTCACCGTGCAACGATTTAAGGTCGAAAGCTAACTTCAGCTAGATTTTCATCACGGTGCAATGTGACAATGTGGTTGTGTTAGATAGAAAACTAATTCCAGCTAGATTTTCATCATGGTGTATTGACCTAACACACATGAGCTTTCACTCATCGTGCCATTTTGTTTGGAGGAACGCTAACTCCAATTACATTTCCATCATGGTGTAATGTATTTGATGACAATGTGGTTGTGTTAGATGGAAAACTATTTTATGATTGATGACAACGTGGTTGTGTTAGATGGAAACTACATTATGAAAGCTAACACATTAGATTTCACTCATCGTACAATGATTTAAGGACTAAATCTAACTTCAGCTAGATTTGAATTATTGAAACTATGTTACTTTTTTGAACATACACTTCATATGGTTTAACCTTAATTACAAACTACAATTCAAATGTGTTACAAAAATTGGGAGGAGTTACAATGGAAAATATAATTTTGACAAGAGGGGACTATGTAGACCTCCTAATTAATGGTCAAGTTATTGGACTAGAAAGGGTTGAATCTACAGAGACTACAACTCATTATGGTGGAGAAATGCTTAATGTAATTCAAATATGGTTTTGATAATTGATGTCATTGAACCACATTTGATTGTGGAAGATGTTGATGAAGGGGACTTACATCCATGGAAGATCATAGATTTGAGGCATAACAAAGGTAAATCAAAATCTTGAAGCACATGTTAGGTGTTTTTTAGAGTACATTGCTTGTTTTTTTGAGCAAATACTAAGTTTGTTTAATTTGTTGTATAGGTGCAAATGCCTCTTCTGCATTTTCTATTGGAGACAAGGTAGATCTTTTGCAATGTGGAGTGAAGGTGGGTGAAAGTTCCATATTCAATACAAAGATTGGTCATAAGGTGCATGGAAGGATGGTAAATAAATGATCCATAGTGGTTAACATTGAGAAGGTGTTAAAACATGATTCTCTCTTGCCACATCCAACAATATTTGAGAATACACTAGGGGGTGCATTGGGATCTTATGAGATTTGGCTAGAATCATATTTGGAAACTCATTGTCATGATCATCTAATAAATAGTCCCCAAGATAGGCTTACATTCACATGTAAAAAGGTTTTTCTTACACATGAATGCACGAGAGCAAGCATGTGCATTTCCAAAGGGATCATAGTTAATGTTCATGAGTATGACATGGTTGAGGGTGAAATGTTAGGTGAAAATGAATTACGTGTAAAATCAAAATCTGTTGCAGGAACAAACTTGGGTTTGTCGTTGACGAGTATGCTAACACATGGGCATAGCACAGGAGGTTTTGGTCATTTCTCCCTACCATCTGTACACATGGGATCACATTTTACCATCACATCTCTTGCAAAGTGCTTGAGGGACCTTGAAGACCCACACCTTGATATGTATGGTGATTTGCTTTATGAGAGTGGAAGTTCACGAAGCACAGTTTCAAATGCATTATTTCAAAAATCTATTTGCTCAAAATGTAGAGTGTACAAGGATGCTTTCCTATCTTTAAATGGAAGCTCAAAAAATCAAAATCTTGATTTTAAACCTCTTCCTCCACATTTATTGTTACAGTTGGACAATGCAGCTACTAATAATAAGAATCATTATGTTTTCATGTTTCTATCACTATTAACTACACTTGGTGTCTTCATCGCTATTGAGGTTGGGTTCTTGCTTGTGGGGCACACCCATGAAGACATAGATGGAACCTATAGAAGAATGTATTCCAACTTGAAAAGTAAAGATATATATTCTTTACCTAAGATGATGGATAAATATCGCACAATAGAAGAAAAATAGGTGTTTCCACCTAAACTTATTGACAAAGTGTATGACTTCAAAATTTTTTTTAATGGGTACATCAAGGAGGGGAAAAATGCAATAGTTGGACATCTTAAGGTTCAATACTTCCAATTTCTTGTACTCAATGATGTTCCAGTTATGAGGTATAAAGAATCCATCAAAGACATTGAGTGGTCAGAACCAGTTGAGTTGTGGAATATAGATGATGAAGGTCAACCTATATTGCCCATAGGGAAGCCATCTTTCTTACGTCCCAAAGGAAATGATGTTTATTTAAAAGAACTAAAGGACTGGCTAACATCATACATAAAAATGTGGAAAGAGACTATTGGCAATGAGAATTCACCAATTGTCAGAAAGGAATGGAATAAAAAACTAGAGTATTGGAAAAGTGTTATTGATGCATTAGATGGAATCTATAATGACCATACACCCTTGGATGAAAGTGATTCTTCTTCTAATGATTTTTGGCCCAAGATGAGGCAAAATGTTAATGTTGATGGTAATGCACTCCATGCAATATCAAGTATTATGGATGGGGATTGTGATAATGTGACAAATGAACTGATATATGTTGGACCCAAGTGCAACAAGCCAAAGCCAACATTCGATCCTAGAATTGATGTTGAGAAATGAAAGATGTTGCTTGTTAGATCAGGAAATGAGGATGAAGGAGAGATGATTTGGATGGCAAAAGCTATCTCAGATATCTTCCAAGATGATGACAATGAGACTCTTCATGTAAAGATTGATTGGTGGTAGCCTAGCTCAGGGAAATACAATGGAAATTTTTTAGAACAATATTGGGTACCAAATCATGATGACACAGAACTTGGATCTATTCCAATTAATACCATAGTTTGGGCGTGGATGCCAAACAAAGAAGATTGCAGGAAGACCAAGATAAATAAATTTGGTGTACAAGCTGTACTTGATCTGCTTGAGCGGATATAAGCATATTAGGTAGAGATGATTCATGAATGTAATTTTGCTTTTTGAATGAATTTTAGTATACATGAAGAAACTTTTTCAATGTTTGTAGTATAATAAATACTCTTCAAGCTACTTTTTGAGGAATTTTATATTATTTACTACATATGTGAAAATTTCACTTCAAGTTCATTGTTAGATCATGTGATGATACTTTATGCGAATTAGATAACACCATTCAAATTTTAACTTTTCAATTTGTCTTTTAGATCAACACAACATCTCACTATATCAATTGTGCATAATTATATTTATTAATGCATGTACAAAACCCTTACCTTATTTATTATTATCTTTTGCTCACTCTCTTCAATACCACTTTGAACTTTTCATTTTGTTCCCTTGATGATTGGTGGAGTGTCCACTCGAAATGTAGGGACGTTTCAACACATAATTTAATTCCATAAACTCTCTTTGTCATTATGATTAATTGTGTAAATCTTCATCCTCAAGCTGTACTTGATCATGAATGTAATTTTGCTTTTTGAATGACTAATTAATATACATGAAGAAAAAGTTGTCAATGTTTGTAGTATATCAAATATTCTCTTCAAGCTACCTTT
>LPNX010332456.1:59593-74975 GCA_001517045.1 Pseudotsuga menziesii
GTTCTACTAGTATAGGAACTCAACAACAACAATGTACTAGTTACCATATCAAATTATAATTCAATTGCTTTATCATAGTAACACATACAATATTAATGTCATTACGTAAACTTAATCAACTTACCATTTAATTCAAACTATAGATAAGATTAATAGAAATTATGTAAGGAATCAAAGTCTAAGAATTTCATCATTTTGAAAGAATCAAAGTCTAAAAATTTCTTCATTTTGATTTGTCACAGAGGATTATAAATGTGTAATCTAGGTGTTAACATAGTCCCTCTCCCCTCATGTTGTAAAGGGTGCTAGCTCAATGGAAGAGCACCTGCATTACAAGCAAGACGATGGTGGTTTGATTCCTCCGTGCCCTAACATAAATTAATAGATGATATAAAATATTAATGATAGTATAAATATTGTAAGATATCTATATTTTCAATATAAATATGCTTTTTTCAATTAAACACATTGTTCAAAAATTTCATAAATAAATAATGAACACTTGCAATAATTAGTTCAATTGGTTTCCCCCTTTCCTCTTGTATATGAAAAAAAACAAATTGTACCGCACTAATGCTATTCAAGTTCATAATTGATTTTGATTGTTAAAATAATTAATATTAATAAATAAGGGAGGCTTTACTAACATCAATATCATTAAATAAATTTATAGGTAAGAAATTTCTCACGTTAATCTATTATTCATAAAGTAAACATTCATCAACTTAGTTTTTAATACACTACCACTACCAACAACAACAATAATAAATTATGTTGCTATTTTAATTCATAATTTATTTTAATCATTACAAGGGTAAAACCTAGACTTTAAAGTCATAAAATATTTTCTTGTTTTGATTATGAGTGGTGGCAACTTCAAAAAATAAAACAAAATACTCAACAAAGACAAAAAAAATTACTATGACAATGTTTATAATTATTGTAATAACAAATGCAATGTTGGTATTATACCATAAAATAATTTAATCAACTTAACATTTAATACAAACTATAAATAATATTAATAGAAATTATGTAAGGATTCAAAGGCTATGACTTTCCTCATTTTGAAAGAACTCAATCTAGCGGAAGTTTTAAATTCTAGAACTAATCCATCTTGTTCTAATTGAGATGTAATATTTTCTTTTGAATGGTTGAATACTAAAGTTTTACTTGAAATAAGTAAAAAATATTAATTGAGAAAATAGCTCATTGGATTAATTCTTTCAAATTTAATGGAATAGCTCTTTGAGTTGATTTTTCTAGATTTAATAGAATATGTATTTAGAGATTTACAAAAAAACTCAATGTGTATGAAGTCCTTGTAATAGAATATTTCCAAATTTAATGAAATATGTGTTTTGGGGTTAGGGGTTTGTGGGACTGGAGATCTTGGGTTTCAACTAATTTTGTGGGGAATTGGTAGGATACAATGTTGACAGATATGGGCAATCATCCCTCTCACGGCCAAAGAGATATACAAAATATTTGTGGTTTTCCGCAACATCAAGAGGATCTAATCAATAAGATATGGACTTTCATTTTCTCATTTTGGACACTGAAACACATGAATTAGAATATCGACGGGTCACTTGAAATCCAATTATCATGGATATATTGGTTAAACAGAAAAGGAAAATTCAATATTTCGAGGACGACTTTGATGAGCTCAAGAAAATGGTCGTATTACTCAACGCATCAACAAGGGCGTCATGTCACTTACAAGAATTGAACCCGAGTGGGGAGGGCGACAATCATTACTCCCAACCACCCAAGCTACATCCAATGGACTAGATTTCTTTACTATTATAAATATATTTGAATAGTAAATGCTATAGATAGTTCCGAGTACATCAAGCATAAATTCACATATCAAGATTACTTTACTTTTTTTAGGTTAATGTTGATATGTGAATTTAGGTTTGATGGACGCATATTTTATTCAATTATTTATAATATCAATATGTTATTTGAATTATTCTACATAATTATATGTTTAAGAATATGACTATCTCACACTGATCATTTTTAATATAAGAAGATAATTTAGTCATCTTGAGGAAGTTCAATTTTTTCATCTCACCTCAGCAATCATGCCTCAAGGCTAGATGAAGGAATTAAATTGTAAAATGGGAAATTCATATACACAACAATTCTCTAAGTTTGCATACCATTCAACAAGCACAAAATAAAAGTATGAACAAACCACATAATCTATCCATTAACTCATTCGAGGGGGGAAAGGAAAATTCATTAAGATTCAACCCATCTTCACACAACCCCCATTTTCAAAACCTCCTGAAATTTGAAGTCATGGATTTTAGTCGTGGATATGAGTATAGGATGTTGAAAGTAGCATACATCTCCTATCCTATTTCTTATTTAGAAAATCTACACTCGATGGTAAACCTGGTTTTCAAACTTGGCTAATATTTAGCATAAGTAGTCATATTTTTCCTACATTTTAGTAGAATTGGTTATGGGAAAGATTCTTTTCATGGGTTATCTCAAAAACTTGCAATATTTGTCATTGTTAGTTTCCTAGGATTTACCTAGAGCAGCTAACGGGAATAGTCCTAACCTTGGTAATGCTTGCACTTCTTGGAGTAACTTCTTCATTGGGAAAAATATCTACAATATTTATACCATCTCGATGGTCTACGATAAGTAACCAAAATAATGATGATTTTTATATCCATTATTAATATGTGGATTTCCCTTGGGGTTAGGGGTTTGTGGGAGTGAAGATCTCGAGTTTCAACTAATGTTGTGGGAAATTGGATTCATACAATGTTGAAAAGTATGGACAATCATCCCTCTTATTTTCAAAGAGGTATACAAGAAATTTGTGGCTTTATACGACATCAAGAGGATATAATGAATGGGGATTGGGCTTTGCTTTTCTCATTTTGGACTGTAAAACACATGAATTAGAATATCACTTCGTCTATTGAAATGCAATTATCATGGATATATTGGTAAGATCTAAAAAGTAATATTCAATATTTAGAGGATGACTGCATGAGCTTAAGACAATATTCGTATGAATCACCAAAGTTACATAAACTTCAACCTCATATATGAGCATCTATGTGGGTTCTCTTCCCATCAAAGTCAAAGAAGAATCTAAACAATCCATCAATTGCAAGAGGGAATGGAGGTAGACATGTAAGAATCGCACCCTTCCAATCATCCACATGACGATGAAATGAAAAAAGTAGGCATGTTCGAGGTAATCATTTAATTGTCAATATATTACAAATATGTTTTGGTCCTAAGTGCTTTTCTTTATTTACACAACTAGTAGTCATATGCCATGTTTTGTGAGTAGTACAACAAAATCTTCGAGTTTGTACTTTGATGTTATCATGGGGCATATATATTTTTCAACTATGTATGTTTCAATATTTTATTTACACATTGTTCAGTTACAACATATTTCAGTGCACGATGTTTCATTGGAAGATTGGGTGATTCTATTTGTTCCACCATCTAGACTAGGTTTCTCGAGGTTGTATTTGACTCATACCTATCTTAGGAGAGGAATATAACGTATTTGAGAAAGTGGAGACAAACTTGTTTTATTACCTTATCCAGAGGGTTTCTTGTGGTGAATACACTGTACATTATCGAAAATAGTGTTTGTTCTAAATATTTCCCATTCCACAAAAGGGGTTGATCTAATTATTGGCGTTCTAAAGTCCATGGTGGAGTATATAAATTGTTATGCGCATTGAGAAGGATGGAAAAGGTTCATGAAGTGTCGCATGATCTGTTGCGGATTCAGACTTTTAGAAATTAGTTGATTAAGAATTCACAAAACCACCAATAATAGATTGCAACAATGGAAGTGTGCCAATAAAGGTTGTGGAGGAATCTTGGTGTGGTTGTCGATATTGTTTGAATATTTATTTTGGTAGATTGTTGTAATCTATTGAAGCGATATGTTGTGAATATTGGTGAAGATTGAATCTTTGAAACTAGGTCAAAAATATTTACTGGAATATCCATGTTGATACAATAAAATCCATAAAATTATGGTGGATAGGGATTTGTCACCAAAGACGCTGTGGAAATGACAGTGCAGTTGCACGAAGCAATTTTATAGTGCAGTTGCATGAAGCAAACACAAGGATAGTCACACGAAGCAATTTTTATTGCAAATTAAGTTTCCAAATGGTGGTTGTGTTGTAGAATGATTGCAGCACCCCACATAATGTCGTGGAATGAATAGTTGCAGAATCACAGGAACCATGGTGATGAGACCGCCATTGATGTTTTGGATCCTTCCATATTCCAAACAATCACGAGGTTGCATACCTAGAACCACCTCCTAAGAATTACATTGTGGGACAGTGTGATATGTGGAGAATCCTCCCAGTCAAAGTTGAAAACCTAATGCATGGTATACCTTGTCACAATTTGAGCTAAGCATAAGAAATCTTACTCAAAGTAGAAAAAACCAACCAGGGATATTGTTTCTTGTGGGCTCCAACATTACATCAAGTTGCAAAAAAATGAGAGATACCACTCATGCCACTTAGGATACGAGGCATTTCATCAATGTCACATATCTACACTAAACACCGAAACTATTGTGATGAGTTGCACTAGACTAGATTGTGTGATGATAATGATCAAGGGACATAGAGAGATAAGAATGCCCAATAGTCAGATAAAATGTGTCTGTAGAAGAATTCCAATCCCCAAAGTTATATCCAGAAGAGAGGGGCATATTATTCCACTCATAATAGATGTGGCCTTCAAATTCTAGGAGTGTAATGTACCCAAACCCTAAACAAAGGCCATGAGTACATGTAAACACAAAGGGAGGTTTAATAAAGGGTAGGATAACATGCCACCCATCAAAATAAAATAAACATTCAACCATTAACATAAATTGCAACACCTTCAAATGAATTATTAAACTCCCCAAAAGCTCATGCAGATTCAAGATTAAGGAAGCATTAAAGTGCAACCATATTTACAAGCTTATTAAAATTGGACCTTAGCATTATTGAAAAATTAAGGGTGACCATAATCAACCCCATAATAATAAATGATCAAATTTCCAGAATCACTTTTTTTGTAAACAATTACAACCCAGAACTTTCCACCATAAAACTATGCTATGTGACTCCCTTCACCTAAATCATCCCTTAGGATATCACCATCCCATTTCTTGACTTCCTATGCGAGAACCTAGACTAGTACATTGAAATCAATGAAACAAGGACAACATTCATCAGACTTCCCTCTAGAAACAGATACTAGACTGCTCTCTAAAGGAATCCAGGAACTCAGTCCCAAAAACGAAACCATATTCTTGAACAAAGATATTTGAAGTAGGGATGCTTCTTCAACACACATGGTTAGGAGTAAAAATATATGTTGTTAAAAAAGATTCATAAAATTGATCCAGGAGGATATTGGTGGCCACCCACCTATTCCTCTTGGACCCCCACCACTGTTTCTTTCAGTTTTCCAGTTTCCTTAATTGTAGCACAATTTACTATCCTTGGCAGTTTTCGGGGTCCTAAACTTTCGGAGCCGTTTTGAGGCCCTAAACGCCAATTTTTTGGCATCGAATGGTCAGCAAATACGAATCTGTTCCAGACTCAATCTCAGTCGTTTATGGATGTATTCCTTAAACAGATCTTTCTAACGATGTATCATGCACGTCAAACGAAGGTAGTATGCTAAAGTTACGACCCCAGGAAATTGATGTACCAAGTTACCCAACGGGCCCCACATTAAGGCGTTTCACCTCCTAGGGTTAGGTTTTTGGATGTCTAGAGTTTCCATTGTTTCTCAATAATATATAGGCCTTCGACCCTCATTGTAACATAGAGTTCAAAGGCATGTAGCCGCCACATCTCTTCTCAGAGATAAGCTACCAGCACTCTAGCTAGTTTATTTCCATTCTGTATGCAAACAAGTTTCAGTTATTGATTAATGAAATGAAGTGTTATTTCTGCTGCATATTTGTTTCTATGGTTATCTTTGTATTCTGTTGCGTTCCTACATAAATCCGGATCAAAAATACATCTTCTAGAAATAACTTCTAATTAATAATAGGAAGCACTTCAAAGGAACATGAATTAAATTCACAATATGAAACAAATTCAATTTCATGCTTCTTCACCTATGATACATGAAATACATCAAAGGCACATGAAATAAATCCCATGAAATCACAATATGAAAAAGAAATATTCCATAACTTGCATGTAACAACATATTAGTTCCTGGTAAATTTCAACAATATAACAAATGCTAATGTATGCATTATTGATCCTTGTACGAACATATTTTATCTTATAGCTACAAAATTGGAAAGACCAACAACCTCAATTACAGGAACTGCAACTCAAAAATACCTTTATCACATCTTAAGAACATGCATAATAGTGTACTTGACTTATTAAGGCAACTGGATATGTAAGATCCACAATCTGCCCAACCATATGCACTCATCTAACATACACTATTTCAGTCGTGAGCCACCCTGAATTGGGAAATGGTGCCACTGGGACACAGGGGAGCTAGAAATCCTTTCTATATTTCTCCTTATTAGATGGGCATCAAGTCCATATCCATCCCAATCAATCAACCACATGAAATGCATCAAGTGCATATGCTTTCTACAAATATATATGAAATGCATCATACATATGATATATCAAACAAATACACAAAATGCATCTAAGATACATAAAATGCATTCCGATCAGTCAATCGCATGATATGCATTACCAAGATGCTATTACATGATTTATCACTCAAACACTTTTTCTACAAGGATGCATGAAGTATCACCAATATGTTTTTCCAAAAAGGTGCATGAAATATCACTATGATATTCTACAAAGATGCCTTTCAACAAAGGTATTTGATATACGACAAGGATACCATAGCAAGATACTTTCAGCAAGGATCATAAGGATACTTTTTTTTCAACAAGATCACCTGGATATTTCTCTAACAAAGATACTTGTATCACATTTTACACGACTAATATTGGATATATATAAGGATATATGAAATACGTCTTCAACAAAGGTACCTGAATCATACTTTAATCAGCCACACGAATAGTGCATTCTTTTAAACAAATATATGCAAAATACCGCAAAGATACTACAAGGATACCTTTAAATAAAGACTCATGAAATGTCACCAAGATACTACCAAAATACCTTTCAACAAAGAGCACAAAGATACCTTTCTAATGAACATCGCAAAGATATTTTTCTGGCAAAGATCACAAAGATCACCTAAACACTTTATGCACTTTAATGTCACAGGAAAAGCGAACGTATAAGCAACAGTTCCAATCTAACTAAGAAACCAAAAAGTGCCATAACAACTAGTATTTAAACATACTACTTTGCATCTCAACACAAAGCATAAGTATTCTTTAGACAGCGTTCCAAAATCCATTATACATCAAATAATAGTGATCAATTTAACTTAGTAACATCAACCAATACTAGTCATACATGGACCATAACACTTACATAATCCATACGGGTGTGGGTCCTTACTACATCAATTCATAATAACTTGACCATATATCAATCATATATCGATTGTATATAATATCAACCAATGAAAACCAAACATGTATCAACTGACCATACAAACATAATCATAGTACATCAATCAAAATACATCAACCTGCATAATACATGAAACAAAACACATAATCTGAAACACGTTAAGAAGAATACATCAAGCATAATATAAAATCATAATACATCAACAAGGATTCATCAATCAGAAAACATCGACCATGTTGTCATACATAATTCAGTAACAATCACACCTACATCACATTTGATAAGCATCGAGTAACATCACACAAGCGCATCAATCATACATTAATCACCAATATCAACCAATTATGATAAATTACAACTAATAGAAACCTGTAACACACCTCGAAATTAGTAAATATTTTTCTTTTACATGGATTGACTAGCAGTAATTAACAAGCAATTTACTAATGTTTTAGGTTATTAATTTTTATGCAAGTTATTAATCTCTTTGTTCTACTTACTATGCGAGGTTTCACCTGCTAAGGTAACGGCCAGCTTCATCCATAGCGCTCATCTGTAACAAAAGGTGATGTTTGGAGTTTCCTTGCTTTCATTTTAATATTATTACTAGGGCTTTAGTAGCCCTAAGGATTGGGAGCCTATACCCTAGTATTGATCCCATCCATTAATGCATTAAAGTTTTTATTGAGGTTTAAAATGCCATGGGACTTACCATAACCTAAGCTCATGGTGTACATTGTGAGCACTCCATCCTAAACTGCGATGGTGTAAAGTGTATGGTCTTTACCATAGTGTAAAACCCTTCGCTGATATGCGATGCAAAGGTTATAAGTTATAAACAAGGTTTCTTGGTATATTATAATGGAATATGATGTGACATGGTCTACGCCATGGTTTTTGAAAATATTACATGGTTTGTTAGATTGATGTTTTATCACAACGGTTTGAGCTTGACTAGAACATTTGATCTGAAATAATTGTGGGCCATGAATGCATTGGTCCATGAATTATGATGTTGTACCTTCGTTGACATTGAGATCTAAATATTTGTCTTGGCTATGAGTTGACCGTGCATCCAGGCCCTTCGAGCTGGATCGAGGGTGGATCTCGTCGGTACACCTATATGATGGGATTTCAAGGTTTCATAGGGTTTTTATTATGTCTTTTTGGTTGTATGAAACCTTCGTTAGTTGCATTTGGTCGTTGGCATGTAGAGGACAAGAGTCGAAGCTATTCTATGTCAATGGCTATGGTATTAGGGTTTCATGTGTAGAGTTGTTTCCATAGTGTTAATGGTGTTGTGCCCATTTTTTATCTCCAAGAGTTTCCTGGCTTCCACGGCTTCTACGGCAGTCTACAATATGTTGCTCGTGCCTCCATGACCCCACCATCAACTCGAGTGTGACCCCTGCCATGTTTAATAGGTAAGAGCTCTAGAACTCTGTAAACTTCGTTTGGTGAAATCATTCATTTAAGGCATAAACTGATAGGACTCTTCGGCTGAAGACTCTGATTATCATAAATAAATAGGGATTATTCCTCAATCTATCCTAATCGTGAATTCTTTAGACTTATACTATCAAAATCAAAAGAAATCTAACATACTAATTGTTTATCATTCAATCTTGGAAGACTTATTGGAAATGATAGATTACAGAGATACATTATAACTAAAACTATTGCATAGGAAAGAAATAGGTATAAGTTGGTAAAATATTTATTAAGTGCAGAATTTTATTTCCAGTATATAAATCATTAAGAGAAATCCCTAACTCAAGAATAGATTCCCGATCTAAGAACTTCCCTAAATGTCATTTAACATTTATAAACTTTAACCAAAACATAATAGAATTAGAACTCATAAACCAACTAGATCTAAATTGATGCATACTAGGTGTCGGTGCAATAAGATTTAAATAAAGCCTTTCTACTTATGAATATATTATCAATTCGAGATCTAGAATGAAACAACTTGCTGCAAATTTAAAATATATAATAAGAACCTAGAACCACTGCTAGGAAAATAGAAGCAGAAAATTCGTTCCTCCCAACCAACTCCTAGAGCATCCAAGTTACTTGCTCGAAAACCACCGAGCCTCTTCTCTGAACCACAAGAGAAAAATCCTCTTAATGCGTCATCTCTTGCATTATTAGATTTAATCATCATTCAATCATCTCTAGTTAGGGTTTGAGTAGATTCGATTGTGTTGTAGTTACAAATGGCACATTCACATTTTTTATTCCAGTTCATGTTACATAGTTTTAGTCAAGTTTTCGGGTTGTAGTAGATAGGTCATTTTCATATCCAAGTCTCCATTTCTCTGTTCCACGTATTTCTAGTTCTCGATAATTAATATGATTTCACCTTTGTTTCACAAAATCATATAGAGATACAGTAAATGTGCTATTGGATTAAGTAAGAACAAAATTTAGTTTGTAGTTGGTTTAATCATAGGTTATTTCCATTAATTAATCAATGGTCGCATTGGCATGTAAGTAATTAGGCTTTCATGAATTTGATCTTCTCATTTATGATAGAAATTAAGTATGGTATTTTTCAATTATAGTTGTACATTCATAGAATGGTTATTCCTAGCAAAGACTTGAGCAATTCTCATAAAAGCTCCGCACACACTCAAAGTTATTGTAGCAATAATAAGGTTTAAGTAGCATATTTTTTTTTGGTATGGCAAACAAAACTTTATAGCTTATAGTGTGATATTTTGGTAGTTTTCTAGCACTTTTAAAAGATTCAGGTTTGAATAGTAATTCTCTTCTAATTAGTATTTTGAAGCTTTAGTTCAGGTTTTATTCATATATCATTTTGTATTTATGAGTTCTAAAATTTCAAGGACTAGGGCTAATACATATAGCTTCATAATTTAAGTGTGCTTTTAGGGTTTTTGTTTGCTTTCATAGTAAATTCAATTTTTCCATACCTTCGTAAGATAGTAAAAATATTTTACATTAGGTCCCTTATCTGCACAAACAGTGTAAGCAACTCATAAGTTACATTCCCGGGTTGACATTCATTAGGCTAGGAAATATCCATGTAAAAGACATATAAATAGCCTGGCAATTTTGGCGTCATTGCTGGGGAGTTGGAAAAAGATAGGAGTAGGTTTAGTATAACTACTTTCTTGTGTGTCAAAGTGTTCTTGCATACTTGGTGGAGGAGAGATGGTAAGACGAGAGATAAGAACTTGCACATCCATTTTAGAAGGTCTCTCCAAATCCAGGTTGTCTCTTAATTTTTATTATGAGTAGACCTAAGGGTAAACTAGAAATTACAGTTCCAATTAAAAATTTGTATGATAAATACTCAACCAGCTCTAGAAATCCCATTGCTAACCAAAGGCGAGGGTTTGCGTGGAATTTTCAAAGTGAAGGAATTGATCTTCCTAATTTTATAGACCCACAATTATAAATTACTGTGAATAAAGAACGGGAAGATACTCTCACTACTACACGTGACCAATCGGAGGTACCAGAAGATATTCTCGAGTTTCTTGAAAATGCAAGAGAAGTCGGGGTAATACAATTTGAACCTGATGCTGGCCAAGTAACAACAGGAAAACAGACCGCAAGTTCAGCCAAACAACCATCTTCATCTCGTTTGGGAAACATGGTGGATGAAGAGAGAGCTTCAAATGCAGGTGGAGATAACAGAAATAATGAAGATCTCAGAATCACCTTTGGATTTCCAATTATATATATAAATCCTGATATTAACATGAAAATATCCCTCCCTCGATCCTACCTCATTTCCATGGCTTAGTGTCCGGCTCATTTATGTTTGAGTTTGATATCTTGTGTAGGATTTATAATTATATTAATGATGCTCAGAAATTAAATTTATTTACTTCCACGCTTAAAGCTTCAGCTCTCAGATGGTTCATGGGGTTAAGGGATGGTTCTATTCTAAATTGGGAAGGTATGAAAAATACATTTCTAAAGAAATATCAGGAATATTGCAATACCAGGAATATAAAAACTCACATATTTAAAATGCAGCAGTTGGAGGATGAGAATCTTGAGGAGTATGTTGAAAGGTTCCTGTACAACCTTCAGAGAGATAGAAATGGCTCATTAAATGAAGATTCTATTAAGATCCTCTTTCTAAAAGGGATCCAAGAAGAATATATAAACACCCTCAACCTAATGAGCTCTGGTGATATTTCACAAAAATATTTTTTAGACATTTGTGATTTATGTAAGAAGTATTCTCGAAGCCGAGTTAAAACAAGTACGTGAATTAGAGACAAAACCGTTAAGGAAAACAAATTAGCTACAGGTATCACTCGAACAGAAATAGGGAACTTGCTCAAAACATTTAAAGAGGATATTCTAAGCACCTTTAGTAATCAATTGGAAGCACTTAAAACTAAAAAGAGACAGGAACAAGAAAACACTTTGGCTATTTTTTGTTCTAGAAGTATAGGTAGAAACACCCTTTGAAGGAGTCTCCACTAAATAACACTCAGGTTTGTGCTGTGTGTGCAGAGGATCGTGCTACGAATAAATGGCCCTCGTTTCCTGGGATTCAAGTTGCTCACAAAGATGGTCTGGAAGCCAATGATCCACCTCCATATGCTCAGAGAAGACCCTGACCTTAAATACCCCAAGTTACGTTTCCATAATCTTCTACACAATTTCCTGCATATCTTAGTAATTTTTCGAATCAATGGAATCCTCATATGCGCACACAAATGCCTATGCAAAATTTTCCTCCTCAATATGCTCAACCCCAACCTTGGAAGCAAGGTTGGAGGGGACAAATTTATTCAAACAACTTACCCCAACCAGTTCCAGCCTCTACTTACCCCAATTATAATTCATACACTGGACAGCTACATATCAACTATTACCTGGGTTTTGCATCCCCTCCTTTGCCACCAATTCCACCCGAGCTACAATTTCCATCTAATTAGAACCCTCCATGACCAACCCAACTTCCTGCACAACCTATCCCAAACCCTGATAACAGAATGGCTCAGCATCCTAACAATGTTGAGCCTCATATTTTTCCTTCTTATACTGTTATACATGTACCATTATGAGAAATTCAACTTAGGTCTGGAAAATTTTTGAATGAAAATGGCCCCACTGTGGTTATTGAAGAAGAAAAAGAGGAGGAAACTCCTAGTTTTACACCTGTTAAGGACCATTTGGAGGATGTAACTATTCCCAAAACATAGGAATCCACTTTTAAATCTATGGAGTAATCTAAACTGTATACTATTTGCACCCAAAAGCCGATGGGTTTTCTGCCCAAAAACCGGCAAAAATAGTTCAAATGGTAGTTTTCAGTGATTGGGATTGTATAATCCGAGTGTCCAAGGGGTAATCCAGGGCCATGAATCTTAACTCTGAAAATCTCATTCTCAACAACAAATTGTGTTCTTGCCAAGAAAGGTGCAAATGTTCTAGAGTTTATCCATCTCCAATATATAGTAGTCATTTTCAACTCAATCGATGACAATGTCTATTTTTGGGTGATATGAAAATGTACGGACTTTAAATCAAGGACAAATGTTATGTTTTACACATGGATCAATAGTAAAATTTTAGATGATATTGTTGGGTTGAAAGGATTTTTCTTGTACTTTAACACGAGATTGTTGGGTTGCAAGCAATGAATATATTTTCAATTCATACATTCTATGATGATATTTAGGGAGGGTGTGATTTTTTAACATTATTCATTATTCAAAAATTCAATATCATTGTTCAACCACTACGTATAAAATTATAAGTTTGTATTTAAGAGAGGCAGCCACATTTATGAATGGCCATTCACCTTAGGTGTGTAGCTTCTCCATTCAATATTTGGGTTGGTGGCTCATGCATCTCCAATAAACAAAGACTTCCGAGGAGAAGAACTTCTTTACCAAACCATATGACTTAAGAGGAAGAACTTCTTTACCAAACCATATTTCCTCACATGATAGATAACGCAAAATCCAACATATTAAAGTATGTCGAGGAAGCATTGGCCCTTTCCCAAACTAAAGGAAATGAAGGGCTTTTAACATAACTAAAATCCAACATATTAGAGTGGATAAAGAGACATTGAATGTAATGGAATTGGCATTGTTATCATTTTTTAATATATGTAAATTTTTAATGTTAAATGATATAGACTTTTTCAACTATCATCAATCAAAGACATAGAAAACAAAAAACTGATTCTCTATGCTTCTAGATTTTTTCCAAATTTTTATTTTATTTTTCCTTCTAAAGAAGGATTTCATTAATTGCTCTTTAGGATTTCATTAATACAGAAAAGAGGTTGATCTTGATAAAGATCTAGTTCTTAATCAAATGACTATTTTGAAAATGTGGTACAAATAGCCTGATATGATAAGTTGGCATTTAGAAGAAACATTCACCTTTAACAAAGCCAAATATACTTACAAAAATTAACTTTAAATTAAGATTGAACTCAATGTTTTCATAACTCAAATTCATATTACAAGATAGATAATACAAAATTCAGCATATTAAAATAGGTAGAGGAAAGATCCACCCTTTTAGAAACCAAAGGAAAGGAAAAGGCCAGGGTTTGACAGAAACAAAATCCAACATACTAAAGTGGATAGAGGAAATATTGACCCTTAACAAACCAAAAGGGGGTTGACAGAAGTAATTCCAAGTCCTTTAGCATTTTTACAGAGAGATTGAGCTTCATTATTCCCGTAGCTTAGGCTCACATTTTGCAATTGGATACCTTGGCATGGGAAGCTTGCAGTGCATGCCAAATTAATAGCCTCTTTTGTTGCTAAGGTTCCAACAATGTTTTTGTATACCACGTTACTGATCTGCACATTCATATTAGACTCTGCACGGGCCAAGGCAACATTAACAACAAAGTAAGTTACAAAACTGAAAAGCCAATCTTAACAACGATTAGACTCCTGCACGGGCCAAGGCAACATTAACAACAAAGTAAGTTACAAAACTGAAAAGCCAATCTTAACAACGAAGAAGAAGTATGTTACAAGAACTTAAAAACAAGCTACGAAAATTGAGTGGTCTAGTATGATGCTTCAAGTGTCCTATGTGCAAAAAGATCAGTATTTCAAATGAGCACCACCTGGGCAGTACAACGTGGGCAATAGTATTGGTCAATGAGGATTGGATTCCCCACGTTGTCCATCCGTAGGTTCTCAAATGTTAAGCCCTTGGCGAAGCCCTTTCCTCCTTACCATGTTTTGATTCTAACTCCATTGTCAGTGCCGGTGAAAGAAACCCCATTTACAGTGACGTTGCTGACTCCATTACGATCAGGATATTTCCCAAGGCTCCCCACACTGCATATAAATAATAACCCACATCGAATCGGTTGGCAGGGAAGTGAAGTGCATTGAGCGTTCATATTCCAATTGAAATTAATTATCAAACTTATGTTTCACCTGATTCCATGGCCTGGTCCGCAAGTAACTTGTTCAATGACAAGGTTGGAAGTTCCTTCCAAAATACCGATACAATCATCCCCTGCAGTAGGACAGGACAGTACAGTACAACCAGAGTTAAAGATTTATGATCTTTAATAAAAAATTTCCCAGCCCGGCCTAGAAGTATAACATATTTTAAAATAAATTTGTTGATCCACCTGTTCCTATGTTGCTATTTCGAATAGTGACATTGGAAGCTGATATGTGAATTCCATCGGTGTTGGGGCTGTCCGCTGGAGCACGGATAGTCAATCCCTCTGCCATGACGTTGTTAGAGGCAGCAATGGTTACATGGAACTGCCTGCTGTTGATGGAAGTAATGTCTCTCACCACGGTATTCGTAGCGCCCATCAATTGTAAAGA
>LPNX010332477.1:0-24360 GCA_001517045.1 Pseudotsuga menziesii
ATATATATATATATCTAATCCATGGTGGTGAAGAGATGACATTTCCATATCTGCTACTTGGCACATTCAGGAATGAAAACAATGTTTTAAATACATTTATATCAGTCTATAATATTTGCTGATTTATTCCTTATTAGCTTGTCATGATGATGCTTGTTTTCCCATATCAATTTTCAACCCTAAGGAAATGCTAACTTGTTTTCCCATATTAATTTTGAACCCTAAGGCAACCCTAATTTTCAAGAAGAAAAGCTTGAATTTGTCCTTCTCTACTCCATCATCAAAGAGGTTGAGGTTACCTTCTTCAACACCACATATAGTTTCACTATCATTGTCTGGGGATAAATTAAAGCTTTTCAATATTCAACAGTATCTACCAATAGAATAGTCTATTAGATGTACTAGGAGCTTCAGTCAAATCAAGAGAAATATGCTACAAACATATGAAGAACCGTTTGATTTTGTAAACCAAGGGGATGGAAAAAGGGCAAAGAAACATCAAAGATCACTCACACCAGGGAATAATTCTAAAGCTAACCAATTGTATCAACCATAAAGGTCATCTTCTTGTGTTAAATGTAAGAGGGGCAAACAAAAATCAGACACAGTGACAGTTGACATAAAATGTTCAAATAACAAATGGAGGACATCAAAATACCTAATACTTGCTTCAAGACCCAAAGCATAAACGATAAGATTCATGACTGTCCATTAATGGCCAAGTATTACCTAACCCAATTTCGAGTGAACTAAGCACCTCATGGTCGATCAATTTCCCAAGGAAATAATCACATTGGAGAAGATAGATTTAAGTGATTCATAAGAACTCTCACACCAATAACACTACAAGTCTACAACAACCCAAAAGGTTGAAGCCAAAAATTTGTCATATTTTGTTGCAATAGCTTTGAATAGGCCCGTAGGTGTCTCTAAACACCAAAGAAGCTCTAGACCATGTATTAATTCTTGCACATGATCTAGCAACTAAGAATCAATCCCATGAAAGAATAATCAACAAATACTCATGAATTGGTGTTAATCGGAACCAGAATGGTTTTCTCTCTATATATTCAATAAACAATGAATAGTTACAATAACAATGTCAAGCAATAGCTTAAATCCATGAAGAATTCAAATACCTAAGGAGGTAATCTGAATTCAGTGAGTGATTCTGGCTTAACTGACTCTTATCCATTCAATCACACTCAGTTAACCACTTGAGCAAAACCCTAATTGACTCACCAAACCCTAACTGAATTCGGAGTGCAATAAATGACTGAATCTCAACTGAAGGAGATCAAACACATGTCATAGCAAGCCAACCATCAAGTGCTAGTGCTCCATGACTTCAATGAACCCCGATGAAGTTAACTCAAGCTGAACTGACCATCAGAAGTTGGTGGAGGTGCCCTGTTGACTCCAGATCATTAAATAATAATAAATAATCATTAAATAATATATTTAATGAGAGGAGGCGCCTTAACTGACTAGTTGAACTGATTGTAACCACCATTTAGCAATTAGGTGCATTAATATCACTCAAATCACCCCCGGAGTGCTCCAGTTAGCCTCCTTGACTATAGGTAGACGTGGGTGTGACTAGATGATGACATTTAATGCTCCACTGATGTCAATTATACTTAGGATAGTGGTTTAACTAGGCCAATTTGACCAAAAAGAGTGTGTATGATGGTAAATGTCTCCAACACCCCCCTTAAGCTATACTCAGGAACAGTTAGAAAACATAGATGCATAAAAATGCTAGGGCCCCGGCAACAAAGGCCATAGGTAACCCTATACAATAAAGTAACTACTTAATATAACCAAGGAAATGGGGAAAACCTCATGGGAAAAATACCCCCCCTCAAACTAAGCAGTAAATCAAGAATTGGTTCTTCTATGCAGTAGTATCCTAATACTGTGCATGTGAACCTATGAATCTAAACTAAATGAATATGTCTGGAGAAATCTTCCACTTTGGAAGAAAAACAATGCACTCAACTGAATCAGAAATATAAACAACTGCACGGTGAAAACTGGACCCATGTAGAGTAGCTGAAATCATCTGAAGAGAGAGCAAAGGTTATTGAGGATTCAAACCATGTGTGGAACACTCAAGAAAATTATATGTTGCAGCCTTGAACAGAAAACCATGAGTGGTAAAATCAGCCCCAATTTTTAGGAGCAAGTGTCCAAGCGGATGTAGAATGTCTTCCTCTTTACTAGTTCTGAGAGGAGATGAGCATGTGACCAAAGGTAGAGAAGCCATGGGACTCTGGAGAGTGAATGCTTGAGATCCATAATCTGATATAGCTTCAGAAATATCTAATTATTAACAAAATAAAATATCAGCAACCTCATAAGAGGAAACTAACACCAAATCCCCAGCAGCAAAATTGAAGAAGAACTGTGGTACTTGATTTTTCACACCGGACTTGGTGAGAGCAGCTACAAGCATGACTGAAAAATCTTGGATTTTAAAATATGAAAAAAATAATATCAGATAATAATGTAAATCAGATCTAAATAAGTTCACAATAGATCCAAAACTATGAAATCAAATCAAATCCCCAGCAATAGTTTTGTAGGAGACTTGCGGTACTTGTTTCTTCACACCGTTGATGAGAACAGCTACAAGCAGTACTGAAGGTTTATGAACTTGAAATTTTGAACCACTAAATATTAGATCAGATCCAAATAATATCATATCAGATCCAATAAGGTTCATATCAGATCCAAAATTATGGTCAACCGAGACGGTGGATGCACAGTTGTCTTTTTCTTCAAAATTCTTAATTTTGGTGCATGCAATCGTGCAGGATTGTGCTGGAAGATCTATATCATAGGGAGTGAATGTTTCACTCTTATAATATGATATTTATTCACACCAGAAGCAACATTAGAGGGAGAAAAATCAAATTTCTCTTCACTTTCGGAAGCAATTACTAGTAAATTTTGCACATAATTCAAAGGAAAATCACCGGTGAATGTTTGCATGGAAGTGTAGCAATATTTTTCTTCAATATCAAAGATTCAAAATTCTTCTTCTGTTTCAGCAATATGAGAAGATGAGATATCATAGATCTCATGAACTTCTGGAGCATCAGGAGAAGGAGTCACTTCATGGAGACTTTCTTCAATTCGAATTGAAAATGTAGAAGATTCTGCTTCATCTTCATCTTGAACAAATTCATCAGAGAGAGTAGAGGCTGAGAATTTTGAGTGAAGAACTCTTGTGGTGCTGGATGTGATCTCCAAAGTAGTATTATGATCCTCATTATGCTTACCAAAGGTTCTGTCCAATATTGGCCAGAAATTATTTGGGTATTCAGCAGAATCAATAAGGTAGTACAAGCTAGGAGAAAGGGCCAGACATATTGCTCCAAAATCTCTATCACTGTCATTTAGCTAGTCATTCTCATTCTCATAAGACTCTTTTCCAAGTCCAATAGAAACCTCATAGAGAATCATCTCTTCAGAGATGCAATCATCTTCAACTTCCATTCTGAATAGCTTGTGAATGGGGTGAGAAGAGGGATTGATGAGTCCATTTGAAGTTGTACCTAATAAAACTTACAAATCAAAACAAAAGGGGCACCGTAAGGTCGGACAGCTTGCACATTTTAGAATTTCATCACACCCAGCATTGTCAATCAAGAAATCTTGATCAACAATTTCTTTACTTGGGATATTGAATGGTAAGCCTTGGCTTCTGGTGCAGTGCTGGATTTTTGAGCTATTGCTCAAATTTCATGGAGAAATCTGTCAAAAAGCTTGTTTTTGAGAGATAGATCTTTGTTCCGTCGTATGCTCTGATACCATATTAATTCTTGCACATGATCTAGGAACTAAGAATCAATCCCATGAAAGAATAATCAACAAATACTCATAAATTGGTGTTAATCGGAACCAGAATGGTTTCCTCTCTGTATATTCAATAAACAATGAATAGTTACAATAACAATGTCAAGCAATAGCTTAACTCCATGAATAATTTGAATACCTAAGGAGACAATTCAAATTCAGTGAGTGATTCTGGCTTAATTGACTCTTAGCCATTCAATCACACTCAGTTAACCACTTGACCAAAACCCTAACTAAAGTCGGAGTGCAATAAATGACTGAATCTCAACTGAAGGAGATCAAACACATGTCATAGCAAGCCAACCATCAAGTGCTAGTGGTCCATGACTTCAATGAACCTTGATGAAGTTAACTGAAGCTGAACTGACCATCAGAAGTTGGTGGAGGTGCCCTGTTGACTCCAGATCATTAAATAATAATAAATAATCATTAAATAATATATTTAATGAGAGGAGGTTCCTTAACTAACTCATTGAACTGATTGTAACCACCAGTTAGCAATTAGGTGCATTAATATCACTCACATCACCCCCAGAGTGCTCCAGTTAGCCTCCTTGACTATAGGAGAAGGCTAAGTTAGCCTCCTTGACTGTAGGTAGACGTGGGTGTGACTAGATGATGGCAATTAATGCTCCACTGATGTCAATTATACTTAGGATAGTGGTTTAACTAGGCCAATTTGACCAAAAAGAGTGTGTATGATGGTAAATGTCTCCAACACCATGCACAATTAATTTGCACATGTTCATTAGGGGCCATCAACCTCAAATTTTTTCAATATTCTAGTCATGTTGAATGATAGCATTGTCTTATATAATATGTTGATGTATTTGTAACTTCAGAATATATTCATCTATGTATCTTATGTATTGTAACCTGATGTTTATTCCGGGATGTATCTATAATGTAATTGAGTCATATTGTCATGCCCGATGTTCTGATAGGGAGGATCAATTATGTAAATAAGTCATGTCAATTCATAATGGGTAACCCTCCAATTGTCTAAGGGTTAAATTCCCCATAGTTTCGGGGCACTAGGGTTATTAGAATCTCCTAGTAAAGGTCAGCCCTGGTTGTGTTTTAGTCATGTCAAGATTAGTATAAATAGAGAACTGGAGTCTCTATTTATCACACAACTAATCCACACTCAAGTGTAGTACATATTTGAGGAAGGAGAAGACACTGGGGCTAGACAAGAAGAAGATTACTACTGTCGGGAGATCACTTACTATTTTGGGGCTTTTACTATTTTGGTGTTGATTCTATCTCTGAGGAAGTTGCGGGGTTTTCTCCTTTATGGTTTCCCTGAGGAAAAACATTGTGTTCATTGTCTCTTGTGTTTGATTGATGTACTTGTTATTCTCTCAGTTAAAGATCCTAATAATTCTAGCTTAATGTTGAAAAATTAACATGGTATCAGAGCTAACCTGAGAAGAAGACACTGTGCAGCTGCAGGAACTAGGGATTCCTAGTTTGTGGATCTTCCTCCATAGATTTTTAGTAAAAGTAATGTGGAATAACTCTCCTCCTTAGGGCGCATCTTTCTGTCGAAGTAGAATCCAATTTTGAGGTTTTTCAATTTTGGACCCAACACTACTGCCGGAAATTAGGGATTTTCACAAAAGAGGAATTTTTCAGTGAGCCTAGGCCTGGATTGATATCCTCCCCAAAATCGAAGTTAGGAACAAATTTCAAAGAATTTGGGTGGATAGAACTCCAGAAAAGAAAAACCCTAATATGCTCCTGAACCAGCTCTACAGGATTTCAGCTCAAGTTTCAGATCTGACATCTTGACCTGGTAAGATCTAAAATCTTTTGTATTTCCATTTGAGGTTCTCAATTTAAGATGTCTCATCATACCATGTTTGATGAAAATCTTGAGGGAGTTGATAACTTCCGAGCCTGGAAGTATAGGATCTCCCTAGTCCTGGAAGAGAATGAGTTAGACTACTACATCCATGAGGAGGTTCCAGTTCTAGAGGGAGATGAGGTAAAGGCCTTACATAAGAAAAATATGGTTATGGTAAAGAGGATCATTGCTAATTCTATCAAGGATCACCTTATCCCACAGGTGTCCTCTCTCAAGACACCTAAAGCTATGTTTGATGCCCTAACCAAGTTGTTTGAAGGGAAGAACATAAACCAGAAGATGACTCTGAGGAATCAACTAAAGAATGTGAAGATTCAGAATGAAAAGACTATCCAGTCCTACTTCGCAAGGGTTTCTCAGATCAAGGAACAATTAGAAGCTGTAGATGAAGAAGTGGAGAATGTAGAGATTGTGATGACAACACTGAATGGACTCCCTAGGTCATGGGATTCTTTCATCCAAGGAATCTGTGCAAGAAAGAAGTTAGTCAAGTTCAACAGACTATGGGAAGAATTCTCTCAAGAAGAAGCTCAGATAGCAGCCCAAGAAGAGAATATGGGAAGTGAATATCAAGCCCTCACAGTTCACTCCAAGAGGGGAAGAAGAAATCCTCATTAGTCCAAAGGTAAGAACTCTCATTCTAAGGATAACAATAGAAAGGACATATCTAGATTGAGATGTTATACATGTGATGAAAAAGGACACTTTGCAAAAGATTGTCCTAAGAGAAAGAACCAATCTCATAAGAAGAAGGGGAACAAAAGAAGACATCATGCTCATGCTGCAGAGGATGATGAACCATCCAAGAAGAGATCCAAATATGAAAGTGAAGATTCTTCAAGAGAGGATGAATATGTTTTGATTTCCACTCTCACAGGTAACATTACTCATGGCAATGATGATTGGCTTATAGACAGTGGGGCTTCCAAACATATGACTGGATTCAAGAAATCCTTTGTAAGATTATCAGAACATGAATCACCTCACAAGGTGAAACTAGGAGATGACTACCAATATCCAATAAAAGGTAGTGGGGAATCTTCAGATAAACTAGACTCTAGTAAGTCTCTAATAATGAAGGAAGTATTGTTTGTACTAGGACTCAAGAAGAACCTTCTCTCCATATCAGCATTGGATGCAAAAGGAATGAGGGTTGCATTCATAGATGGTCAAGTCATTATGTGGCCTAGAGGAAAGACTATCGATGATGCGGTAGTGATTGGAGAACAAGGAGGAGGATTGTACAAATTAAAGGGCCATCCAGAAAAAGAATTGGTCCATGACTTAGTAGAGCCAAATGAACTTTGGCATAGAAGGATTGCACATGTGCATTACAGAGCACTACCTATTGCAAGCAAAGTTGTTGAAGGTCTTCCAGAAATCCAAGCAAAACATGATGGGGTCTGCAAAGGATGTGTGAAGGGAAAGAACACAAAGAAGACATTTCCAAGTAGCGAAAGCAAAGCAAAAGGAATTTTGGAAATCATTCACTCTGATGTATGCGGTCCTATGTCAACAAGATCACTAAGTGGGTATGCATATTATGTTTCTTTTATTGATGATTTTTCTAGGAAGACATTGGTTTTTTTCATGAAGAACAAAGACGAAGTATTCAACAAATTCAAGGCATTCAAAGCCTTGATCGAGAACCATACTGAAAAGAAGATCAAGACTTTTCGATCAGACAATGGCAGAGAATTCACTTCAAATTAATTCAAGAGGCTATGCAAAAAATCGGGGATTAAGAGGGAGTTTTCCACTCCTTATAATCCACAATAGAATGGGGTTGCAAAAAGGAAGAATAGAACTATCAGGGAAGCTGCAAGAGCAATACTTCATGATCAAGATCTTCATATGCATCTTTGGGCGGAAGCTGCCAGAACAGTGGTGTACGTATAGAACCATACTCCACATAGAGTACTCGACAACAAGACTCGTGAAGAAGTATTCTCTGGCAAGAAACCAGAAGTCAACCATCTCAAAATATTCGGCTGTCCTGTGTACATACACATCCCAAAGGAGAAAAGGACAAAATTAGATCCTTCAAGAAAGAAGGGTATATTCGTTGGATACTTTGAAAGCTCGAAGGCTTACAGAATCTATTTTCCAGGGTACAAGAAGATTGACATCAACAGGGATGTGAAATTTGATGAAGACATAGCTTACAACAAATCCAGAGAGAGACCTGCTAAAGAACCTGAAGAAGCAGAAGTAGAAGCACCCAGAATTCATGATACAACCATGAACGAAGAATCTCAAGAAGAAGATCAAGAATTTGAAGAACCACAAAGACCTGTAGATCCACCTCTAGAGAAGAATCCTCATAAGAGGAAACCTGCTTGGGTATGAGAACTTATCCAAGGTGCGGAAATATATGGGGCTCCATAAGAGAATCCAGAGAAAGAAAGAGGACTAGATCCTGCTCCGGGTATGTAGCTTTACTATGTGATTTCATTGATAAAGAACCTTCCAGTTATGAAGAAGCGGTAGAACGGAAATAATGGAAGGATGCTATGATCAAAGAATATCAATCAGTCATGAAGAATGATGTATGGGATGTTGTCCCAATACTAGAAGGGAAGTCAGTTGTAACTTCCAAATGGATCTATAAGATCAAGCATGGTGCAGACAGTAGCATTGAAAAGTATAAGGAAAGATTTGTGGCTCGGGGTTTCTCTTAGAAAGAAGGAATAGATTATGAAGAAACCTTTGCTCCTGTAGCTAGATACACTTCCATCAGATCAGTACTTTCTTTGGTTGTAGTGATGAAATGGAAGATACACCAGATGGATTTTAAGACTGCTTTCTTGAATGGTGTACTGGAAGAGGAAGTGTATGTAGAAAAACCACTTGGTTTTGAGACACATGGCACAAAGTCTCATGTATGCAGATTGAAGAAATCCCTGTACAGTTTGAAACAGGAACCCAGGACCTGATACGGCAGAATTGACAGTTTTCTATCCAGTTTGGGCTTTACCAAGAGTAAAGCAGATTCCAACCTTTACTACAATGTTGAAGATGGAAACCCGGTGATGCTTCTAATATATGTAGATGATATATTTGTAATAGGTACGGATGGGTTGATTACTGATACGAAGAGAAAACTTGCTACTGAGTTTGAAATGAAGGACTTGGGGATGATGCATTACTTTCTAGGTATGGAGGTGTGGCAGAGTACAGATGGAATCTTACTTGGACAAGGGAAGTATACAGTAGAGATCCTGAAGAGGTTTGGGATGATGGACTGCAAGACTATGGCCACACCTATGGCATCAAACCTGAAGCTATTGAGTGATGCTTCATCAGAGTCGGTTGATGCTATGATGTATCGTCAGATGATTGGGTCACTGATGTACCTGGCGAACACGAGACCAGGCATTTGCTTTGCTGTGAACACCTTGATCCAGTTCTTGACAGATCCGAGACATGTTCACTTGATTGCTGCAAAGCATATTCTGAGGTACCTGAAGGGTACAGTTGATTATGGGCTCAAGTACGATGCAAATCAAAAGATTAACTAGAGGGTTAAGTTGATTCAGATTGGGTAGGCAGTGCCATCGATAGGAATAGCACTTCAATATGTTGCTTCAGTATGGGATTAGGTGTGATCTCTTGGTTTAGCAGAAAGAAATCCTGTGTGGCACTGAGTACAGCTGAAGTATAGTATGTCATAGCTTGTTCAGCTAGTTGTGAGGTAGTATGGTTGTGGAAGCTACTATCTAATTTATTTGATCTCCAGTTGGATGCTACTTGTATATATTGTGACAACCATAGTTATGTGAAGTTGTCAAAGAATCCGGTGTTCCATGACAAGTTGAAGCATATCAAGATCAAGTATCACTATATCAGGGATATGGTGTACAAGGGAGCAGTGAAGCTCCAGTATGTTGTGACGGAGGAACAGATAGCTGATGTATTGACAAATCCATTGGCTAGAGTGAAGTTTGAGTACTTTAGGGAGAAGCTTGGTGTTCTCCAGATCGAGGTTTCCTCCAAGGGAAAGTGATGAGTTCCATAGCCATTTTGACATGGTGAGAGGATTGGTTGCTTCCATGGTCAGATGTAAGGGCTGAGCCATTCTGTCATGGTGAGAGGATTGGTTCCTTCCATGATAGATATGAGTGTTGAGATCCATAGCCATTCTGACGAGCAAGTCAGATGTAAGGGATGAGCCATTCTGTCATGGTGAGAGGATTGGTTCCTTCCATGATAGATATGAGTGCTAAGCCATTCTGATATGACTGTAGGATTGGTTCCTACATGATCATATATAAGGGCTATTGCCATTCTTGGAATGGAGCTACCTAGTGAGGTACCAAGAAAACTCAGTCTAGGACTGAGGGCCATTCTGATATGATCGTGAGATGTTCTCTCACGTGATCAGATATGAGTGCATGGCCATTCTGATGTGATAGAGGGATGTGTTCCCACTTGATCAGATGTAAGGGCTGAGCCATTCTGTCATGGCTAAAGGATTAGGTTCCTCCATGTCAGATATGAGTGCTGGCCATTCTGACTTAGTGTCAGATATAAGAGCTACTGCCATTCTTTGAATGGAACTACCTGGTGAGGTACCAGGGATCCTTAGTCTAGGACTGAGATCCATTTTGATGTGACTGAGGGATGTGTTCCCACATGATCAGATGTAAGTGTAGTGGCCCTTCCACAGATGATAGTAGTTTGGGTTCCTATCATGTTGGTGGTTGTAAGTGCTGAGCCTTTTCACAGATTATAGTAGTTTGAGTTCCTATCATGCTGGTGATTGTAAATGTTGTTCCTTTTCATAGATGATAGTAGTTTGAGTTCCTATCATGGTGGTGATTGTAAGTGCTGTTCCTTTTCATAGATGGTAGTAGTTTGAGTTCCTACCATGTTGGTGATTGTAAGTGCTGAGCCTTTCCACAGATGGTAGTAGTTTGAGTTCCTACCATGCTGGTGGATATGAGTGTTGTGCCTTTCCACATATGATAGTAGTTTGGGTTTCTATCATGCTAGTGGTTGTAAGTGCTGAGCCATTTCACAGATGATAGTATTTTGAGTTCCAATCATGCTGGTGAATGTGAGTGCTGGGCCTTTTTGATATGATTATAGGATTGGTTCCTACATGATCAGATGTGAGTGATGGGCGTGCCTTTCTGACAAGTAGGTCAGATGTAAGTGCTGGGCAGGCCATTCTGACTTGGTGTAAGATATAAGCACTGAAGATGACCTACATGAAGGCTAGGCCTACAACCAGCATGAAAAAGGGTTGGCTCTGTAGAACTTCCTGTGACGAGAAGAATCATGAGATAGCACCCATGATGATGATTTCCAGTGATGATCCAGATCGAGTGATGATCAAGATTCAGTGATGATGATCCAGCAGTGATGATCCAGATCTAGTGATGATGCCCAGTGATGATCTAGATCAAGTGATGATCTAGATCCAGTGATGATGACCAGTGATGATCTAGATTCGAAGAATGAAGATGACTTGAAGTTGAAGATGACTTGAAGACAAATATGACTTGAAGACTCAGAAGTCTTGATATGCATATGATGAGATGATCCAGTTGATACAAAGAAGAAGACCAGTGCTAAAAATTGTGTCAAAAGAATACCTTCCTAGTTAAGAGGGAGTGTTGATGTATTTGTAACTTCGGAATGTATTCATCTATGTATATCATGTATTGTAACCCGATGTTTATTCTGGGATGTATCTATAACGTAATTGATTCATATTGTCATGCCCCGATGTTCCAATCGGGAGGATTAATTATGTAAAAAAGTCATGTCAAGTCATAGTGGGTAATCCTCCAATTGTTTAAGGGTTAAAGTCCCCACAGTTTCGGGGCACTAGGGTTATTAGACTCTCCCAGTAGAGGTCAGCCCTGGTAGGGTTTTAGTCATGTCGGGATTAGTATAAATAGAGAACTGGAGTCTCTATTTATCACACAACTCATCCACACTCAAGTGTAGTGCATAGTTGAGGAAGGAGAAAACACTGGGGCTAGACAAGAAGAAGATTACTACTGTCGGGAGATCACTTACTGTTTTGGGGATTTTACTGTTTTGGTGTTGATTCTATCTCTGAGGAAGTTGCGGGGTTTTCTCCTTTATGGTTTCCCCGAGGAAAAACACTGTGTTCATTGTCTCTTGTGTTTGATTGATGTACTTGTTATTCTCTCAGTTAAAGATCCTAATAATGCTAGCTTAATGTTGAAAAACTAACATAATATGGATTATGTCACTACTCTCACTCAAGGAAGGTAACATTATGGAATTTCAATATGGAAAACTAGCCCCTAAGAAACATTATGCACCTTATTATTAGGAATATGTTTCAAATTCTTGATGGTTTTTATTACAAGAAATGAAGGTAATTAGGATTTAAATTGAAGAATTCATTGAACTATATTTGACAAAACACAACCATCTTCAACTATACCTATGAAGGTCAACAAGAAGTAGTGAACCTTATGTCAACTTATCTAGTTGGTGTTGTTGTGTATTGGGGAACTAACAACACATAAAGGCTAGTTTGTATCATGTTGAATCTAAAATGGAAACATGTTGGGATAGAAAATATATAAGCAACCATTGAAATGGAATAAAGTTTCACTTTTGCAAAGATGGATAGTGTATGAACTCCCTTAAACTCCTTGGCTTGTCCATGGATATTTCAACATTGTTGACACCTAAGAATACAAGGAAGACATCCTTCTAGTTAGAAGCCTAAAATACTATAAAAATAGGCTAAGATTGTATGACCCTTCAAGTGGATGGATTCATATGAGTTATGGTATTATTATTACAAATTTTGTAAGAGTAACAAGAGAGACCTCAAAAAGCTCAAAAGGGCCACATTGTCTGAGAAAAACACATTTTCTACTGTAAATATGCTCAACATAGCTAAGTATTGGGGTAGGCCACACTATCCATCTATAATTTGAGGTACATAAAAAATGGGTATGCCCAAGGCTTGCTATATCATGAATTTGAAGAATCGAAGTTACATAAATTGCATCAAAAACGTTTCAAAGGCCGAGGGGAAGAACCCTAAATTAAGTGGTGGAAAAATCAAAATAGCCATTTTTGTGGATTAACATTTTCAACAAAATTTAGGAGTACAACCATCAATCCAGCCTACCGTCTTTCAAAATAAAACAATCAATCCGACCTACCTTTTTTTTCACTATTGAAACAAGGTTTCCATCCTTTGTGACAGGGTTGAAGGTGGATGCTATTGTTGTTGACAGGATCTTGAGATACATCAATGATCTGACCTATCTGAGATATATTGTTGAGGGAATGACTTGATTAGGGTAGTCTCCAATTGTTTCGCATCACCTTACATGCAGGTTCATCATTATATGTAGCTCCAATTTGCCTAAAGGTGCACAGTAGTCCCTTTTTTATGACTAGGGTGCCTTCTCCACGGTTGCAACAAACCCAGGAATGATGTTATTTATGCTGAGATTGCACCCAAAATTATTTTTTTTGTGGTTTGTTGAGAATTAATTTGAGGCAGCAACTTAGGGCATAGGGTGGATGGACTATCTAAACACACCTAAAATTCTTAATCATTTCCCAAGATTAAAAGTGCTCATGGTGAATTTTTACTTCTGCCTTATGATTTTTATCACTGCCTAGAATTATCATCAACCTGTTGTTATCCATTTCAAAGTGTGCAAAATCATCTCCAAAATGGTCCACAGAATTATGTATATTAGGCTTCAAAAAGATGTTGTGACTTCTATTGAATTCTACATGTCTGAATTCTATTACTGAAAACTTAAAGGATTCTACTAAGAAAGTAAAGTACTTTACAAAAACTTATAAAATCTAAGAAGCAACTGATGAGTAAGAGGAAATGTTGAAATACATCTAATCAAATGCATTATGAGACTTTTGTAAAGAAACATGATATTAAAAGGGAAGTACATAGGCAGGAAAACTGGCAAAAGACACATGGGGTAGGTGAGAACTTGCATGATTCATATAGTGAAGTATCTAATGAGGAACCTAAATATTTGAAACCTATAGAGAAACCGAGCATTCACTCTATAGGATCTCCAAGAACTAACATCATTAAAGTGAAGGATGTATGCAGACTGCTACAGACATTATATCTCTACTCATTTGATTTCATACAAAGTGTTGTAGCTTGCTTAGTGCTCCTCTCTATTTATAATTTAGGTTCAACTTAATGGTGAAACCAACAATTCTAGGAGAATCTTCTAGTACATCTCCTTTATAGTAATGGAAAAATAATGATGTTAGTTCTTGGAGATCCTGTAGAGTGGATGTTTTAACCTCTTCAGTGCTACCCTGTAGTGCATAACCCAACACTTCAGAGAAGATTCTAATGGTTTTCTTGGACATCTTGGGGTATCCTAATGAATTTCATAATTATATTTAGGAGGAATGCATTATGAAATTCCATGGGAAATAGGATTCTGCTAGGTTTCATGTTGAATTACATATTGAATCTCTTCCAAGGTTGAATGTGGCCCTGAGGATATTAAGATAAATATGTTCAATATATATCTTAACTTGAAAAAAAATGACATAAGAAATTGGTATATATGGATTCCTAGTAAGGGTTTATACTCAATTGTAAATATTCTCAAGTTGTTATACAAGATATGGGATCCTATTCTTGATGATGAATCTGTTGAGGATCCAGTTTACCCTCCACAAAATCAAGCCCTTGAAAAAATTCATGAATAGTCCTTTGTAGAAGGCCCTATTTATGAAAGAAACCATTCTCCTATTATATCACCTCATCCCAAGAATCTGAATTAGATGGTCCATATTGTTGAGATTTTGATGAGGAATATTTTGTAGAAAAACCCTTGTTTGATGATGAGATGGAAAATGCATGCATTTATCCATTTCATGAAGAGTTGGATATTATATTTGAAATCAATAATCATTGTTTTGGAGACCCCATATATGATTCATATAGTGAAGAATCTAATGAGGAACCTAAATATTTGGAACCTATAGAGAAACTAAGCACCCACTCTACAGGATCTCCAAGAATTGACATCATTAAAGTGAAGGATGTATGCAGACTACTGCAGACATTATATCTCTACTCATTTGATTTCCTAAAAAGTGTTGTAGCTTGCTTAGTGCTCCTCTCTGTTTATCATTTAGTTTCAACTTAAGGGTGAAATCAACAATTCTAGGAAAATCTTCTAGTACATCTCCTTTATAGTAATGGACAAATAACAATGTTAGTTCTTGGAGATCTTGTAGAGTGGATGTTTTAACCTCTTCAGTGCTACTTTGTAGTGCATAACCCAGCACTTCAAAAAATATTCTAATGGTTTTCTTGGAGATATTGGGGTATCCTAATCAATTTCATAATGATATTTAGGAGGAATGAATTCCAAAATTCCATGGGAAATAGGATTCTGCTAGGTTTCATGTTGAATTACATATTGATTCTCTTCCAAGGTTGAATGTGGCCCTGAGGATAATAAGATGAATATGTTCAATATATATCTTAACTTGAAAAAATGTGACATAAGAAATTGGTATATATGGATTCCTAGTAAGGGTGTATACTCAATTGTAAATATTCTCAAGTTGTTATACAAGATATGGGATCCTATTCTTGATGAGGAATCTGTTAAGGGTCCATTTTACCCTCCACAAAATCAAGCCCTTGAAAAAATCCATGAACATTCCTTTGAAGAAGGCCCTATTTATGAAAGAAACCATTCTCCTATTATATTACCTCATCCCAAGAATATGAATTAGATGGTCCATATTGTTGAGATTCTGATGAGGAATATTTTGTAGGAAAACCCTTGTTTGATGATGAGATGGAAAGTGCATGGATTTATCCATTTCATGAAGAGTTGGATGATATATTTGAAATCAATAATCATAGTTTTGGGTACCCCATATATGATTCATATAGTGAAGCATCTAATGAGGAACCTAAATATTTGGAACCTATAGAGAAAGCAAGCATCCACTCTACAGGATCTCGAAGAACTAACATCATTCAAGTGAAGGATGTATGTAGACTGTTGCAGACATTATTTCTCTACTCATTCGATTTCCTACAAAGTTTTATAGATTCCTTAGTGCTCCTCTATGTTTATCATTTAGGTTCAAGTTAACGGTGAAATCAACAAGTCCAGGAAAATATTCTAGTACATCTCCTTTAAAGTAATGGACAAATAATGATGTTAGTTCTCGGAGATCCTATAGAGTGGATGTTTTAACCTCTTCAATGCTACTCTATAGTGCATAACCCAGCACTTCAGAGAAGATTCTCTCTAGTGTATCTTGAACATTCCCCCTGTACATTAATTTTGGATGCCTCTTAGTTGCAGTAATGATACTGATCAATCGGTTGAAGAAGGCTTGAAAAGAGTTCAATTTTAAAATATTAGGCCTTACCAACCTCAAAAGATTGAAGAGATTTTTAAAATTGTTTTGAAAAAGGGTGCTTGACAATAACACTCGTCTCCTCGTATGTATTTGGGAAAGAGCATGGAGTATGTTGGTGTCCTTATTGCATGGGAAATTCCCTTCATCTAAAACCAGTAGTCCTGGTCCCTCAAGTAGAATTTGTTGGCAAGATTCACCCAATGGTTCAAATTAAACACTTCATATTCTAAGGGTTTATTAAACATGATAAACATTTGCATGAAAGGGATTAAAAAAATGCATGCAAAATTAGTATACGTGTCTATTAGAAAAGGTGAGACTCAACTATAGTGTATTTTCAAATTACCAAGAAAACCCATATCTAATCATTTTCAAGATTTACCTCCATTTTCCCATATCAAATCTTCGAAGTCAACAAGTTTTTCTTTTTTCCTTTTTCTCTTGGTTTGGGGGATAAACCCTCCCTACTTTTATGTTTAATTACGCTATAAATGTACTTGAGGTGGGTAACTCTAGTAGAGTGTATGGAAGAGTGTTTATTGTGAGTCTACATTACTAAAATTAACCAATATTGTCTTGTTTCATTAAAATGTATACCCAATTCTCATTTCTTGGAGCAATTGAGTGATTCAAACTCAAAATTGTATGTTTTGTCATCCCTATCTTTCCATATGTCTATATTTCCAAATTGAGACTTAAAACTAGTTGTTGGCTGTAAATGTTGGCTCAAACTCATACACAAGTTTGCTTTAGTGTCCAACAAAGGTGGTCTATTATAGTCCAAGCATTGGCATATTCAATGCTTGGAGAGGGGAAGGTCTAGCCCAAAGCATCACATGACACTAAATTTTATATGACTCTAACGCAACATGGACATCATGACCAACGTTTGCTCCACCATAGAGGGTTCCTTTTATTACTTATGCAAGTCCCCATTCATTCAAGTGAAACTCATTCCCATACCACCATAAACAAATGAGCCCTTATAATTATTAGTACCTTCTACTACAAAATGTGACACAACTATACTAAATAAGAATTCATTTATTAACATAGTTGTGGAATAAAAAAACAACACATCATTTGCATATAAAAGGAACAAACCAAATATTTGGAATGGGGATCTCATTCCATTAATATTCGCCATAATCCAATACATCCTTAGAACATAAATATAAAAAGTCAAGTACAGATCATATTACAAGAATGACTATCCACTATTGTCCCAAAAGCCTTACAATTCAAGCAACTACAACGCCCTTCTACCATTTAACCATATTATACTAGCTATAAACTATAAAAACATCATTAATAACAATACCAACAACCCTTTTCCAAACCTAAACCTTTACAAAATATATCCCCTCTTAAGGATGGGGAGTGCCTTTGAAAAACCAATATATCCAATGTCTTTCTTCACTATTTGGCTTGATGGACTACCTGTTATATCATCTCCTTCTCTAACCAAATGTCTTCCATCTCTCACCACCTCATCCAAACAAATGGTATTTTAAAAATTAAAAATTAAGGACCTAATAAGAACAAACAAAACTTGTTGGCTTTCCCTCATGTTGGTAATCCGTGTGTTTCCCCTGTCTAGTGGAAAACCCCCCTAAGAAACAAAGAAAAATCCATTCATCCATAAACCGAGTTAGATCAATTTTGGAAACCGAGTGGTTAATCAAGTTCATTCCAACATTGACAAATGCTTTATAATCATATAGGTTTGGGGGATTCATCTCACTGAAGTCAGGTTTCGAATTGTTGTAACAAAAGCTTGGCATGCAATAAAGAGTGGGAACTATTTCTGAAGGTAAACCATTGCTCTATTTGGTTCGAGTATTTACATAGAACTGCTCCCTACTCCCTTGCAGCTCCGATGATGGGTGGGATACAGTGAGCCAAGAGATAATGTTTCCCCTAGCTCTCATCAGTCCTAATGTAATGTGGAAATCTAGGGCATCTAAAATTTCATATTGGAATTGATGTGTTGGTAGATGTTTTCCCACAAATACACAACAAACATCACAAGAAGCCCAAAAAAACTAAAACCATGAACCGGTTGCATGCCCAAAAACCGTTGTCATAACATGGCCAACAAAATGAGGTGATGCCTACCCGTTGAGCTCCAAATCAAAACCGTGAGCTCCAAACATGAACCGTGAGCTCCAAATGTGAACCATGAGCTCAAAATTGAAACCATGAGCTCTAATTTTCAACCTTGAGCTCTAATTCTCAACTGTGAGCTCCAATTCTAAACCGTGAGCTCCAAATGTCAACCTTGAGCTCCAAATTGAAATCGGTAGCTAGTCCAAATTGCATAAAAATGATACACGAGAGCCACAAAAGGATACACCAGAGCCGCAAAAGGCAACACCAGAGCTAGTCAAAATGATACACCAGATCCATGAAATGATACACCAAAGCTACTCAAAATGATACACCAGAGCCGCCGTAAAATGAGACACCTGAGCTACTCCAAAATTCATAAAAATTTTCAAATTGCATAGAACTATCCAAAACCTGAGTCATGACAATGTAGAAAAAGACTATGTATTTTTTATTATATATTATTTTATTATATGTGTTGCCATATAATAAAATATTATTGTAGTATATTTCATCATATGTATTTCCATAATAGTATTTTTTATTATGTATAGTATTTTTAACTTAGGTATATGTATTTTTAAATTAGGAACAATATTTTTTATTATAATATGATGATGATGATGGCGATCTCACCTAATCCCTCCAATGAAACCCACTAATATGAATATGATGATGATGATGGTGGTGATGACGATGATACCAAATTATTAACATAAACGATGATGTTAACAACGAAAACGATGACGATGATGATAATGATGATGGCGATGGCCATGTTTATATCATATGAAATGATGATGATCATGATGATGATGACAATGAAGATGATGACGACGATGACGACGACGATGATGATGACGACGTTGATGATGTTGTTGATGACGATGATGATGCTGATGATGATGTTGACGATGATGATGTTGATGAGGATGACGACGATCCCTAATCCCTACAATCTCACCTAATCATCATAATTATGTTGATCATCATTATCTTCATCATCATCATCATCATCACTTTTGTTGTCATCTTCAACATCATGGTCTTCATTATCATGACCCTCATCATCATCATCATCGTCGTCATCGTCATTGTCGTCTTCATCATCATGATGATGGTAATGGTGATGATGATGGTGATGATGATGATGATGATGATGATGGAAATGATCATCATCATAATCATCGTCGTTGTCTTCAACATCGTCTTCTTCATTATTAGGACCCTCATCATCATCAACAGCAGCATCTTCATCATCATCATGATGGTAATGGTGATGATGATGGTTATGATGAGGGTGACGGTCATCTCCATCTTCATCATCATCACCATCATCATCATCATCGTAATCATCATCATCATCATCATCATGACCCTCCACCTCATCATCATCATCAACATCATCGTTATCATCATCGTCCTCTTCATCTTCATCGTCTTAATCATCGTCATGACCATCATCATCATCATCATGGTGATGGTAATGGTGATGATGATGGTGATGATGATCACCATCATCTTCATCAACATCATCATCATCACCATCACCGTCATGATGATGATGATGATGGTAATGGCGACGATGACGGTGATGATGATGATGATGATTACAAAAATGACGATGTTCATCATCATCATAATAAACGTCATCGTCATCATCATTTTCCTCTTCATCATTATCATCATCATCCTCTTCATCATCATCGTCAGCATCGTCCTCTTCATCATCATCATCATCATCGTCTTCATAATCATGACCCTCCTCCTCATCATCATCATCATGTCCTAACAACAACATAGTCATTGGCTTCTAATAACATGTCCTATGGTAGTCTTTCAGAAGGTTAATTTCTACACATATCCACATATAGGTAGTGATATGAACTTTTCACCAACATTAAGAATAAGTAAAACTTATTGTACTTCAAAGATACTTGTTTTATAATCCACCAACATTAAGAATAAGTAAAGCTTAGTTTACTTCAAACATTCATTTTTGAAATAAATTGCATAATAATGGCAAACCTTTCAATCAAAAAGTGATGAGAAGGAAATTGTTGAATATATCCAATAAAATGAAAGGAATTTTTTGTATCCTTTAAATACTTCTTATATCTAATAGATTCCTTGACTTCTAGAACTATGGGTCCCAAATATATGTTCAATAGAGAGATGCAAACCTAAGAGGAAGTAAAGCATCCTTACTTGAATAACGAACCTTCACATTAATGAGGGAAGAATCATCTACATAACGACACATCCCTATGTTGGATAACTAAAAATATAGCTTTGAATGATGATTGAAAAGTTGAGCATGTGAGTCGAGCTAGTGAAAACTAGGGTAGAACCTAGCTACACAAAAAGTTCGAGTTCAATGCTTTCCATTATAATATTATAAAATCATATCTTAAAAACTATTATAATTATTATAAGTTATCATATTACTCTATTATTCTTATCTTCTCTTGCAACAAAAATATTCCTATTTTTTATGGTTTGTGAAAACACAGAAAGTTGGGGATATTTAAAAATATCAACCAAATAAAGTGAAACAATTACCTCCCTCCCATCCCTTAAATTTGTTGATCCTGAAGATGACGATGATGAGGACGACGACGACGATGATGATGATGATGATGATTACAATGATGATGAATATGATGATGTTGGTGATGATGATGGTGATGAGGATGATGATGACTATCATCACCATGAGGATGACAATGATGATGATGAAGATGATGATGTGTGATGACGATGATGATGATGATGTTTATTAATATGAAGATGATGATGATGTTGATGTTGATGACAACGATGACAATGATGATGATGATGATGATTATCATCATCATGAGGATGACGACGATGATGAATATGATGATGAAGTTGATGGTGATGACGATGATGATGATGATCATGATCATGAGGATGAAGATGATGATGATGACAATGATGATGGCGGTGATGATGTTGATGATGGTTATCATCATCATGAGGATGATAATGATGATGATGATGATGATGGTGATGATGATGATGATGATCATGGGGATAATGATGATGAAGATGAAGATGATAATGATGATGTTAATGATGATGTTAATTATGATTATCATCATCATGAGGATGATAATGATGATGATGATGATGGTGGTGATGATGATGATGATGATGGTGGTGATGATGATGATGATGATCATGGGGATAATGATGATGAAGATGAAGATGATGATGATGATGTTAATTATGATTATCATCATCATGAGGATGACAATGATGATGATGACGATGACTATGAAGATGATGATGATAGTGATGATGATGAAGACGACAATGATGAAGATGACGACGATGACGATGATCATGATCATGATCATGATGAAGACGATGACGATGATGATGACGATGATGAAGATGACAGCGACAATGATGATTATGATGATTATGCTGATGACGATGATGAAAATTATGATGATGATGATGTTGATGACATGGGACAAATAATTTCAAATATGACATTATTTTATTTCAAAAAAACCTACGAACTATTGTCAGAAATCCGACTGCACACCTGTCGAAACACCCACAAACTAGTTTCTAACATCCGACACATAGTCATTGAATATCCTATGCATAGCCATCGAATATCCTACCTATAACCATCTAATATCCTACGCATAGCCGTCGAATATCCTATGCACTAGTGTCAAAAATCAAATGACATGGACGTCGAAAAACATACGCCCTAGTGTCAGAAATTCGACAGTGCTAAAATACTTCAAAACGATCAGTACTTTTCATCATTTCTATCCAACAAATATGTATGATACGTCAGATGTCATCAGATTATTTCATTGGATTTTGGGTTTAAATCCTGTTATGTTCCCATATCTATAATCTCTCTCCACCTTCTCTATACCTCCCTCACTATAGTTCCCTCCATCACTCTAACTCTATTTATCACCCCTCTCCCTCTCCCTCTATCGCTCACCCATCCCTCTCTCTCCCAAATAATATTTGTGTGTGTGTGTGTGTGTCCCCCCTTCTCTCACAAAATCCCTCTATCTCTCCCTCTCTCTCCACCTTTTGTTTACCTCCCTCTATCAATATCTCCCTCCCTTATCCCTTAATTACTAGCCCTTTGTGTCATTATCCCTCTCTCTCTCTCCCTATATTTCTAAAATTGTATCCCTCCCTTCCTATCTCTTTTCACCCTCCCTATCCATGTTTCTCTCTTTCACAACCTCCCTCTCTCTCCATCTCTCAACACTCCACCGTCTGTCTTTGACAACATCTCTCTCTCTCTCTCTCTCTCTCTCTCTCTCTCTCTCTCTCTCTACATGTGTGAACCTTCCCCTTTCTCTCCTCCATTCTATCCCCCCATCACCCCTCACACACACACCTTCTATTTCTCCCTCAATATCTCTTTCCTTCACTCTATATCCATCCATCCTTTTTCCCCCTCCTCCCTCTCTATTTTATTCTCTCTCACACTCTCTCCACATCATTCTCTCTCTCTCTCTTATTCTTCCTCTTCTATTTTTTCAACTTATCCCTTCCCCTCAACCCACTACCTCATTATGACCCCTATTCTTTGTTTTATCACATCTAATTTCCATCTCTTCAATTTCCCCCTCCTTTTCCTCTCTCCTCCAACACATCTTATTCCTCATTTAATACTCCATATCCACCTTTCCATTCACCAATCCTCTCTCTCATCAAACCATCACCCACTTCCTCCCCTCCACCTTATCCCCATTTTTCACCAAAGTCTCGTGTACTGATTCTAACCCTATACGTATTCAACACCTCTTCTCATCCTAATAATTCTCTCAATATGCACTCCTCTTCACCCTTTTAACCCATAATGTTTCCATTCCATTCATCTTTCTCCACTTGAATTTACAACATCCTCCTAAGACCTTGACCATTCGTCATCCCCACTTGAACTTCCAACATCCTCCTAAGCCCTTGACCCTTCCACACCCCCTCTAAACTATTAAACATACATTTGATACATTACATATAGTGATGTATTTTTATCTCTACAAAATGCATGCATGTTATAAAACTACATAACGTGTGTGTGTTTTGTAGTTCTATAACACGCACATGTTTTGTAGTTCTATAATGCACGCGTGTTTTTTAGTTCTATAATGTGCATGTGTTTTCCAATTCTATAAAGGCGAGAGATGTAATTTGAATTTAAACATGCCAATTCACTTGCTCGCATGTCAGCAATAGTCTTATGTGTATGGTTTGGAGTTTCCTTCGGTAATACCAAACCTGTGCTATGGTATATGATAAACCATAGCTAATTTATCATTTCTTCCATTTTATGAAGAAATCATTGTTTGCACACTCGTTACAGTATGCTACACACAATCATTTTTGACGAAATCTTAAACATAAATAGCATTTTTTCTGCAGATTCTAAATATGTAATTTTTATTAAAAAATATTATATTTTCCTTTTTTTCAATTTCTATTGTGTCCTAACTCCTTAACTCAAAAAACGTGTTGTTGGTGTTTTTTCCATAACTTTTTCAATTCTTATTTGTTTTAAAAATAAATTATATGGTGCACTAGAAGACATCGACCTCTACGTTCTAGAAAAACCCCATTTCATTATTATTTCATTAAGACCTTCAAAGGATGCACCCACAAAAGATGTACCATTTTCGAGGAATGATGACTTAGATAATTATAAAAAAAAATTAAAAAACTACTAATTTTATTTTCAAAAAATAGCACTACACTAGTGCTATATGTTCTCTACATGCCTGCAAATTTTTGTATCCTGAAAGAATCATTTAGGCCCTCAAAGGCTGCACCCACAAAAAATTATACCTTATCATTTTCCTAAAAAATAAAAAGTGACTATTAGAAAAAATAAAAATTGACATAGTTATAAAATAATTCAATACATACAGCTTATATATTTGGAAACATGATTCAATTTCCTACATTTAATATTATTTACTCAAAGCAAGATATTTTGTGTAAGTATCTCAAAAATTACAATTAAGTTGAGGGATGCATGAGTTTTCAATTTTCGATTGCATCTAACATGCAAAAAGTGACCCTCATTAGCTTGCACTCACCCATATATATAT
>LPNX010332477.1:24522-50973 GCA_001517045.1 Pseudotsuga menziesii
TAGGAAAGTATACATGAACTTGGGCATCATTAATCACAATAAACAGATCACTAGCCTAATATTTCATTACATACAAGGGCTCCCAAGGAGCAAGTGTCCTCGACAAGATTCGAACCTAGGTGGGGATCACAATAACCAAATCTCCCAACCACCCAAGCTACGCTTAATGGACTATATATATATATATTAAACATCATATAACATCATCTAACACACAAATGTAATAATAACATCTAACTAAACACAAGTCACATTGTATTATAACATGCATAACCATCACACACATCTTGCAAAGTACATCATCACCTAACATACGCATCACCATCAAGATATAAATAAACATTAACATAATTAAAATTCAACATAAACATGAAAAAATGCAGTATATAAATAGAGATGAACATATATAACATCAAAGTGATAATAAAATATGCCAAATATAATATATCTCCAATCCAATAATTGCTATGACATATCTGATCCACCTCCATATGAATCATCAATATCTCTCCAACTCGAGCTAGAGGCACCATCAGATCCACCAATAGGGTCAAATCCAGTATTAGCACCTCTTCCAGCAAAGCTGGAGGTATAGAAACCTCCTACAATAGAGCCAAAGGAATCAATTTCCTATGCCAGGAAAAATAAGCTCATATAGAAGTATGGATAGGTACATCAAGATAAATCATACAACCCATCTTAGAATCTCTATAATAGATCCAATCGAAGCAGGAATGGTGAACAGCTAGGACAATCAATAGGATTGGAAATTTGGTCGACTAGGAGTAGAAGAGATGATGAAGTAGGATCAAAATGTCGTTCGATTAGGTGTAGAGGAGATGCTGAAGGAGTTGATGGAAGAGGAGGAGGAGGAGGAGGAGGAGATGTTGACAAAGTTGATGGAGGGGGATCTGGAGTAGTAGATGTCGAAAATGATAGAGGACTAGAAGATGGAGTAGTAGAGACCAATGTTGATGGATGAGGAGGTGGAGTAGTATATGTCAAATTTGATGGAGGAGGAGGTGGAGGGGGAGGTTTATGGTCATCCATCATAGCTTTTAATAAAATGCATGCACCAAAAATATGTTGCATCAACATCCTCATCTCATAAGGAATAATACTCCATATGTCTATAAGGTGAGGTTGTTAAAACAATTCGTACAATCGTACATGATGAACCCCCTGTTGTGCCAATAATGTGGCCAACATGTCTTCCAAATCCTAGTGACACTTGTCCTCATATCTACTTGGATGGTGTCCAGGATGTCTTCCAACCATCTATGGCTTAGCCTCATTGGTATACTCCATATCCTCATCCTCCTAAGCAAGAGGAGGAAACCCAACCTCACCATCTAATGTGTCAGTGTCTGCAAAACATATAGTACACAATAATAATTAGACAACTTCATTAAACAATTTAATATTTAGAAGATATTTAATTTGAATTAAATATGAAGAGAATAAAATACAAATATACTAATTTAAATATAATTCTAATATTACCCCTCTCATCCAATGGATCATTCTGGGTGAAGAAGATGTTGAGGCACCATCTCTAGTCCAATCTCACATATGGATATGAAACAATGTCTAATGCATGGTCCTCCTAATTGCCTAGCATCTTGAGCACATTTGGTGTCATCCTAGCCAGAATGTCAATCTACTCCCTCTTGGGAATCATTCCCCCCCACATGTGCATATGCACCTCTATTATTGGCCTATAAGGGGGGTGCTAAAATCATGACTTAGTGGCCAAAAAACTCTCAAAAAATAGAAAAAAAAAATATGAACAAAAAGGGAAATTGGACCTCCCATCAATTAGTGCATGACATATATCCAAAGAATAATAAAATTTCCACAAAAAATGGCAGATCACCTAATGCATCTAGGTATCTGCAATAAAGAGTCAGCATATGATACAATAGAGGGAAAGTAATGTTTTTCCCATCACTGGTGGAATGATCCATATTTGTAACCAAAAGAGAGAGGAACCTAACCTCCTCTCAACCAAAATCATAAATATTAAGATTCCCACCACTCACTTGAAAATCAGAGGGATGGATGACCTTGTCATTGATATTGTATCTTTGAGAGTAAACTAACGAATTCTTTGTTGCAGCACCAACTGGGACATCCGAGAACCATGGAAAATCCTACCCTCTCCTATATATTCCAATGATGAAATAAGCATCCTCCTTAGTGGATTGGAATCACTAATTTATACCAAACTGAAATTCCTTCGTACAATTATCCTAGCATCGGATGAAATGACAGAACAATGCAGTGCTACCCTTGAGGGATGTATCATACTCATAGAACTTTTAGAGGTCGACAATCCTCAAGATATATCAAGTCTGAGTAGTAATTGGGTGAGGGTACAAGTTCCTCTCCCTCTTCCTAGCCTCCAATTCTTTGACCATGATATATTCCTCCACTTATGAACGCTCATGTTGAGCAGCTTGTCGTTACTAGCGTCTCTATTTCACATTTAACATGAATCATTTCCATAAATAGATATCTAAAAACATGAAATATTTAATTCTATTAACATGCTATTTAATAACATCAATCATAATAAAAATTATCAAAGCAACACTTTTTTTACAAGCGGTGCACCTACAAAAATGGAAGTGCACCGCAAACAGTGTGTTTATTCAATAACTACACCATGAATAATGCATTATAGAAAAATTGCACTAGAAACAATGCATTTTCATTTGTTATGCACCTTCACTAGTTCCCTCCAATAAGTAAAATACACTGCTAATATATTTCTATAAATTTACAATTTTATTATCAAGTTGATGCACCAAAATAAAAACACACCGATGTGTTTCCAAAATTTGGTTCATGGTGTTCCTACTGCACATTAGAACATCAAAAAACAATCCACTAACGTGCACTAAGAGCACCATTGAATTATGAATTTTAGGATATATATATAAAAAAATGCAAGAGATAGTGTGTCTATATCAAGTAAACACCTTGGAAATGGTGTGCTTACCTAAACTAAAAGCACCACAATTTAATTAAATTTATTAACAATAGATAATGTGATGACAATGCACTCACTGCATGTGAGAGAATCAAACATTGGTGCACTAACGTGCACTAGGAGCACATTTGAATTCATATTTTTTATAGTACGTGAATTTGTTTAAACTGTACGATTCAGTGTGCCTTTAACAAGTCCACGCACCGTAACCGACATGATAACATTACCTAGATGTACCACTATTTATTTTATTGTATGGTTGATAGGGAGTGTGTCCATGGTGTTCCTACTACATGTCAGAGCACTAAAAAGTGATGTGCTAACTTCGACTAGGAGAACCATTGAATTATTATTTTTTTGGGTATGGAAAATTTTAAAATTGCAGTAATCGATGCGTTTAGACCATGTCAAAGCACCATTACATGTGAATTAATGTGATCTAACAACACCTTGGTGCATTTAATTTATGGTTGATGGGGAATGTGTTCACGGTGTGCCCACTTCATGTCATGGCACTGAAAACCGGTGCAATAATGTGAACTAGGAGCACCATTGAATTATGATTGTTTAAGGTTTGTGGATTTTAAATTGCCTAAGGTAGTGCATTTAGATCATATAAATACACCATTACTGGCGTGATAACGTGAACTAAAAGCAGTGTATAATTTTGTCCACCAGTGCGTTCAATACACATAAAGGCACCAAAACGTTGGTGCACTTTTGTGATAGGAATGCACCATCTAATAGTTCATCATTTTAAAAATAAAATTGATGTTATGGTGGTGCATTACAAAAGTGTAGCGTGATCTTTAAGTCGTGTCTTTGATTCTTTCAACTTTCCCTAATAGCGATGCAACATGTAACATTTTATAGGGTGCACTGATAATCGATAGGAGAAAAAAGGATCAAACGCACCACGTAATTTTCTTACTTTTTTTCAAGAATGACAAATAATGGCTCAATTTCAAAAATTAATCTGCAAAAAAATGAAGCTATCAAGTAATAATTGATTTACCTGCTGAACAACATGTCGAGGAGGCATCCTGGCTATGTATGGAGAATTTGAATTTTTTCCCACCATTGGGGGAAATTTAAACTCAAGTCAACAACTGATAGGAATGAGCAACATGTTAGCAATGAATGAGCAATGAGCATAGGTGGCAGGGCATCCGGGTGGGTGATGTATGGCACCGGTGCAGATAGCTCAGGTGCACTATATATGGGGTAAAAATGAGTTTGACGGTGCAATATTTTTTTTCATAAAACCCTATTCAGTGCACCAAATAATAAGATGCACCCGGACGATTTAAAATATGACTACACCACCCTTAGGTTTTGAAAAAAATTACTTTTTTAAATATTTATTTTAATGAAATACGAACTGGTGCATTCAGTTATATGCCACACACCAGGGTGTGTTTGATTAAATAAGGCACTATGGTTTGGGTTTTAAATAAAGTGCAATGAGTTTTTTAATAAAATAATAAACATAATTTTTCAATAAAACATAAATCAGTGTCTTTGTTTCTATTGCATGCGCTGGTGCATGGTTTATTAGGTAATGCACCAAGTTCAGGATTTTAAATAAAAATTAACCAAATTTTTAAATAAAATAATAATTTTTTTCCATACAATATATGTTGATGTGTTCATTTCTACTACACATACTAGGGCGTTTAGTGTTTACAGACCCTCAAAATATATTCAAAATGCATCATTTATGTGAAAATAAATTGTATTATCATTTCAAGATTGGTAATGGCATTGCAAAAGGTGGGTGGTGGAAAGTGTGTACGGGTAGGGGAGGATCCCTAGATAGGGAGTGATTATATGCATACAATGAACTTTAATATGGTGATGCAACTCTGCCTTAAAGGTTTGTACACTTTAAATCAAATTTTTATCGTGGGGTAGACTCAATTTTGGGTCAAGGATGGATGAACATAGACTTCCTTGGATATAGGGGTGAAGATGCATGTAGATGGAAGAGTTATACTAATCAACTTTTGATATTTCGTGTGAGATTACAACAACAAAAGGAATATTTTGTATCGGTGAATGATTATCATGGTAATTACTCTCCCAAATTGGGTTATGATACTATAATGGTCAATTAATCAACAAACCAACAAGAATGATGGTGGTGTACAGTTTTGAAAATTTAGTTTCCCATCAAAGGACGAGATCCTTGCGTGTTTTATTCTTCACAGTAAAGTATTGACATGGTATCATATGCAAAGAAGGAACAAATAAGATCCTAGGAGATGTTAGGATTTGCAAAAATGAAAAGGAAACAAATCATCATTTGTCTATGGATTGCAGGTATGTCATTATGGTTTTAAAGGATCTTGAATTGTTGTTATATATAAGATGTTTTTGGGTAGGTCCTACAGATAGTCTATGTATTTGGAACTATTGGAATCAACCTAATCTTTGTGAGATTAGAGGTTTTCCTCTTATCTTATCTTGGAAAGTATGGATAGCTTGGAATGATTGTATGTTTGCAGATTCCTTTACCTTGTGCCAAATATGTGCAACACAAGGCTTAGCCATCCTTCACAATTTTTCATGAATTATTAAGTCCATCAGAATCTGTTAGTTGAAAGGAGAGATAATAAACTAGAGCATCATGTGGTGTTATTTTGATGGAGGGTCCATCTATGGAGGTGGGTTACAATTTTTGGTAAGACAATTTTAGAAAAAAAGCAAAAAACTCACCCTCAATCGAGGGTTTAATAAGAGATCGATTGAGGATTTATTTAACCCTCGATCCAGCTAGTGGTAAACCCTCAATCAAGGTATTGATATCTCGATCGAGGGTTTATCGCTAGCTCAGTCGATGGTTAAATTAATCCTCGATCAAGCTTTTGACCTCGGACCTCGATCGAGGTTCTAGTTAAAAAAATATCAAAGAGGTCGCAGGCAGTTGCGGCCATTTTACCATTTTTTGCATAGAATACCCTCGATCGAGCTAGCAGAGACCTCGATCAAGTTGTTGCATCCCCGGATACCTCAACCGAGCTACTGCGCAACCCACACCCACCCATACCTTTCACCACGATGTCGGAGCAGAGAGGTAACACCCAAACCTTGGTTTGAAATTTAAATGAAATTTTACTTTCTTTTTTTGTTTTAAAATGTCAGGTTAAAATTGAAAAAAGTCCTTGTTATAGATGTTTTTAAGTTTTTTTTTTTTCTAATATGTTTGCAATGTGCGTCAACAAGCAGAAATGTTGGCAAATTTTTATAAAATTGTAATTGAAATTTGTTATTTAATTAAAATTTAATATATATATATATATATATTGTCAACCGGTAGCGTTTATGCTGCCGGTTTAATTTTTAAATGTGCCCGGTAAGCATAAATGCTGCCCAAATTTTTTCAATCCTCCGAGAATACACAAAGGATTGAAAATTTTCAAATTTCTTAAATTTAAAAATTAAATTTATAGTTTGTATAAATATTTCTATCAACCGACAGCATTTATGCTGTCGGTTTAATTTTGAAATGTGTTTCGGGCAAGAAGAAATGATGCCCAATTTTTTTCAATCCTTCAAAAATACACGGAGGATTAGAAAAAATCCAAACCCTAGACACGAGACAATCATGAGCCTTAAACCGATGTAGGCATTTATCTAAGCAACCCACATATTTTACTTTAAATATTTTGTTATATATTCAAATATANCTTTTTTATAATAAAATATGATATGTATGTTTTGATTTATTAGTTAACATATTTTGATTTTAGTTTATTGAAAAGTGTACTTATGTATTTTAATTTTTTTTAAGCTCAAACAAAAGTATGATGAAAATGTGAATCTTTTTTTTGTTTTTATTTTAAGAAAAAATATATTAATAAATATGTGTGTAAATTTGAAAAAAAAATAATTTAAAAATTAATAGAGATCTGTAATTTAAGATAAATTTATATTTTTGATATTTTTTAGAAAAAATATATAGATTTATATTCAACATTTTGAAAATTATAAATTATAAATTTAGAATATTTTAAAATAAAAGTAAAATATATTACTAATAAAATATATAAATTTATACATTAAATTATGGAAAACTGGAGTTGTAATTTAATTTTTTTTAAATGGATGAAAGAATTTACATAATTATAATTTTAAAAATTAGTTTAAAATTATATTTTTTAAAATGTTTATGAAAGAGTTAATGAAATATATAAATTTAAATTTTAAATTTTAAAAAATTAAATTAATAGTTTAAATATGTTTCAAAAAAAAATTAAACTATTAATAAAATATTTAAGTTTTGATTTGAACTTATAGAGAAGTGGAACTATATCTTTTTATTTTAAGGAAACTCAAATCTAAGTATTGTGGTTTTTCTTGTATTTCAACAGAAAAAATAAAAAAAAATAAAACATGAAACTTGTTATTCAGGTGTGAATCAAAGTTACCTAGGACAATATCATAGAATCAGGCTAGGCTCTTGTAACAAACATACATTCCACCAACAACAATCCAGAAGCAACCAACATTCCCTATGTAGACCAAAACAAGACTAAAGCACATGGCATGATTGACTTGTACCTAGTGGAAAAAAATCGACATGCTGAACATATTGTTGTATCTTTTCAGAATATCCTTGATGGAACGGTTGACTTGTACCTAATGGAAAAAAATGATATCAACATAAATTATGTGTATAGGTAAAGTTTTAAAAAAATTGAAATGAAAAGTTAGAGACTGTTACTGGATTGGGATGAAAAGTTAGAGCTTCGAACTAAGCGAAAACCATGAGTCCCAAGAACACTTTTGCATTCACACACATGACATGAATAATCAAGCTCAACTATCTGTGAAAAAAACCTTTGCATGTGTCATTTCCTTATTTATTGTCCTCACACTCATGATCATTTTCCCATTATTAATGTGCACCATGTGATGATATATTAATCATCTCAAATCTAAATATTTACTATTCACATATTTATCATTTATCTTATATTGTATACTGACTGCATTTATGTCGTATTTCATGTAGATGCATCTCTATAGCGGGGTTCTTCATTTCACCGAAGGCAGAGCACTGGAGGATCTGCAGCCATTCCTCACCCCGAAGGTCGACAGAGGACTTGTAAGTATAGAATCGTGCATGATATACTCTTTGTTGTTAGTTACATCAAATTAAATTGTTTCACATGTGTATATTTAATCATCAACTTGTATATCTCTATTTTCACATGTTCGCTTAGGCGTTCTACGTCGACACACACTCTTGCTGGGGAGATGAGAGGAAGCCACTCTGGAAGCCGCTCTGTGCATGCAAACGGCAAGGAGGATACTCCTGGTGTCAGTGAGGAGGTTCCCCATGAGAAAGGTACATTAAATTAATATATATATTTCTTTCAGTTATCGGTACCTTTCATTTATATTGATTTCAAATTCACCTACAGTTGATGTATGTATTTTGACTGACATTTATGTTTTCATCTAATTTTTCGGTGTTACTCAACAAGGCCTCGACCCTCCCAAGGAAGTATCATGGGAGGATGAGATAACATGTATTACGCTACAAGACATTACCAGTCAACGTGTCTGTTTGCGGTTTAATGTCCACTACATTTCAGACCACTCTCCTGCATCACATTTGATGTGGATGATGTTAGAGGAAGTAAACAATCTACTGAAGGTCTACAGGTCCATCGAACCATTGAGTTCTCTTTGGGCCTCTACATGTCAGGGAAGAAGGGCCACAGTGAGAGATGCAACAACTGGCCATGATGTGAAGGGAGAATTATTTGATATCCATCCTGGTTGCGCCCCTGGTCAACCGCTTAGACTCAAGGAGTTTAAGCTAGAGGTTGCAACACCTTATGTATATGACAGGTTCATTGGAGTGTGGGGCATGTTTCTCCACCATGACCAGGTCCCACTTTACTTTGAAAAATATATGGGTCCATCCATGAAAGTGGGTAACACATTTTGACCAAATTTGGCAATGAAAACCTGATTTTTTACTCATGTGCTAGATAGAAGCCCTCGAAACGCATATATGCCATGTGAATTTTGACTTGTAGTTAAAAAACAAATTGTAGAATATTATGTTGGATTCTCGATGATAGTTTTTTAAAAATATTTCTATGTCATTTAATGTGTAAAATTTGCCATTCAATGAACTGTGTCACCTTAAAAATTTGAAGAAGTTAATAAGTGGCTTGTGTCCAACCCGAATAATTCAACCTTACATTAATAATTTAATATATATATATATGAGCATGATCTACACAAAATGCACTCTAGTCTGCATATTTTTTTGTTAATTTATTTCGCAATATACAATTATTTATTATTTTTCGAAAGTGACCACATCTTATTTCAACATCATTTTATACACATGTGTTTCCATCCTAGCTTTTTTTCACTGTTTTCAAAAATTGAAAAACCAAATATACGCTTTTGAAGAGGACATGTTGATGTGTGGGCTATGCATTTTTACAAAAATTTTGGATGTCTATTTTTATCCTGTGGATTTTTCTTTGAGGTGCTTCGAAGTTGTTGTCAGGTTTTCTAAGTGTAAGTTTTAGAACTAATTAAAACAAAAAACCCATATGAATTCCAAAATGCATGCATGATACCTCAATAGATAGAGGATTCAGTGGTGAATCTATTGGTATTAACTCCTCTCGATTGTGCGCCAACAATGGTAGGGTTTATGCCCCTAGAAGACATAGAAAAACATTGATTTTCCTGTAAGAGGGATAATTCTCTGTTTTTCGGGTCCTCGATCGTGGTCGAGAGCTCGATCGAGCTATTTAAATTCCTTAATTGAGATCTTAACAACACCTCGATCGAGCGTTTAATAAAATCTCGATCAAGGGTCTAATAAACCCTCAATCAAGCTGTTAAGACCTTGATCAAGGGTTTAATAAAAGCTCAATTGAGGTGCATTTTTTTTTTTCCGAATTCGTCTTGCCAAAAATTGTAACCCACCTCCATGGATACACCCATATATATGTAGAGTTTGTCCTATAGATGCATCCATATTACACCAACACACCCTTGAACTTCTATGGTGCCGGTGGGGGATGCAGTCATGTGCATCGTGGGGCTAGGAGAGACCCTGGAGCTCAGCTAGAGCCAAAGCCTTTGGTCGGTCGCCCTAGAAGTACCATGCTTATGACAAATGATGTAGCTGAGTCATCCTAGCTAGAGACTGAGGAGCGTAGTGCATTGGCAGAGAAGACACACATGACAATGCATGGTACCATGATGGTTGTGCAGGAAGATAAATGCAGAGTAGCCACTATACCTGTAGAACTTGAGTTATAGTGGGTGGTTGATGATGTTCTCAACATTCTTGATCACGAAATAGTGTTGCAGTATGCTCATGGCCCGCTATGCATATTTTGGACTGCATCATAGATGCAGGCGTCAACCGATGGGACAGGTATATCTTTGTTGTCATGATTGTAGTGTATCCTCAAATGAATAATTTTTTTAACTAATACTTTTCTTTGTGTTATACCTCTATGCAAGAGCCCAGCTTCATGGAGGTCCTGTTTGGTAGTGATGCATATGTTCAAGGTCCCGCTGCAGTTCCTTCTTCCCACATCGATGAGGTATGTGTTAATTGTCATCCTAAATTTGAATTTCTAAATGATTCAATTGTTGAACACGTAATATTCTGTTTTGTTCTAACTTTTATCATTTATCTTGTTCATATTTTACAAGATAGAGGCAAGGGAATTGCACATGATTCTACACAACCTCGCTCAAGTCCTACTCATGACACGCCAATCGACGAGGTACTAGTTATTTATGTTCAAATTGTTTGCATATTTATGTTCAGATTATAATTTACATGTTCAAATTGTAATTATCAAGTTCAAATTGCAATTATTTATTATAACTATTTTCATGTCATGGAAATAGATGTCGACACAGGCAGCTGTAGATGAGGGTGTTGAATCCACTGTGATGTTTATGGATGAGTGGGTTTCCACTCATTAGTCGAGTCCTGATGAAGGATCATCTCGGCAGATACCCAACCTCCCAAACCTGACACTCAAATCGAGCGAGGTGAGTTCATATATTTGTGTTTCATATATATATATATATATATATATATATATATATATATATATATATTGTCACATTCTACATGTAATTTAAATATGTGGTATGTAACTAACTTGCAGAGTTCATGTTTTTAACTTCTGCAGTTCTCGGACCTGGGCAATTTTCTTTGTGATGTGCACAGGGAAGGCTAGGGGCATAGTGCATCTAGCTATAGTGTCCATGATGGTTGATCTCTTTATCAATGGCGTATGAGTGATTTGTAGACTGTTATTTGTGGATGTTATTATTTTGGACTTTATTATTTTGTACTTTATGATTATATATATATGGACTTTTTTTTGGACATGATGGTCTGTTAAATGTTTTAATTATTTGAAGTTATAGTTTAAATTTATTTATGTTTTACAATCTTACGAAATTGTACAATTTTCCAATTTAATAAATTACAATTTTACAAAATTTACAATGTTTACAAAGTTTACAAGTTTACAAGTTTACATGTTTGCAAAATTGTCAATCGAACGCAACTTAAAATTTTTGACATAACTTACAATTAAAATGTTACAAAATTTACAACTTTACAATGTAAGATCTACTAGGTACAAATTGAGCTTCCATACCATGGTATTATGACATTGTTGGTATTCCTAGGTATATGTGTTCATGCACATAGAGTATATGTAAATGCACATACTCTCATATATAATTTTACAAAAATTACATTTAAATACAAATGATATATATTTGAGAAGAAATTTTGATTTGCTACATTTCAAAAGCATGTCAACTATGTCAATGTATCAAAAGTGGCATATAACTTTCATTCATCCAGCCAATGGGTTATAGGAATGCACGTCTCCATAATATGATCATGGTCATCTACTGACATCTTCCATCTCTTTGGTTCACCCCTCTTCACCTTGCTTTCAATGAGATGTATCCGAGTTGCCACCACCAAATGACTATACTAACAAGATATATATTCAGGCATGAAATCTCTGTAAATAATATTGTCACCTTGTCTTTTCACTTTTTCAAAAAAGTGGCCCATCACAACTAGGTCACCAACTCGGTACGTGAACTCTCCATCAACATAGGGCCGCACCAACCTGCTTTTGATTTGTGTACACTGCATCAAAAAGTATGCCAATTTTTCGTCATTTCCCAGTGGTGCAATTACAACAAATATATCACCTGCATCAATATTTTCAAATATTAAATATACATATGCATGTGTACAAGACTAGAGGTTTAAACATTCAGTCAACTATCATGTACCTTTCTTAACAAAATCATAAAACCGATCATGATCTAGTGAAACCACTACCTCTTCAGTGTGCATCTCATTCCACATCAAAATTGGATGTGGCCCCTTTGGATTAAGAGGGGCATATTTCCATTGTTTGACATATGCATCGTTCACGCAATGATCAACCCCCAATCCATCGATGTCAATGCAGAACTCACAGAAACATGCATAATTCCTAGTTTCAATGGAAAATATGTCAGCCATGTCTTTACTACGAACTGAATGTAGTTCTGTCATACCAGGTATGGTCTCGCAATACCATGGCATGGATATATTCACATTGCCAAGGGAAACATGCCAAAAAAACCTGCATCAAATATAAAACATTATATATATATATATATATATATATATATATATATAATACAAACACATTTATTAAATTCCAATTAAGTTGTTGNCAGCCTTGCTTGTTCATGACCTTGGTGACCCAAATTTTGTGTGCACCAATAAACTACTTCTACTGAGCACTTGAGTTGAGATGCACTATGACTCATTTGGTACCTCCAAAGTGCTCGTTTCACGCATGCACCTGCGCCATCATGTTCACCCTTTCTGTGCCATGTTTCAAAAAATCTCCAAGTGTGTCAAATACATGTCTCTTTGTGAAGATGACTCAACCAATAAAAGGAGCGTGCCGATTTGAACTGCCTCACACACTCATCTAACCAAATCCAGTGTTCTGTAAATGACACCCCATTCTTTTTTAATGAATCATAAATCAAACCAAAGAAGTGTTGAACAAATAACGTGTCATGCTCACAATCATCACTGACATAAAAATGGTATTCTTTGATCACATCGTGTGACTGGGGAGTGTTATCCCTACCATCAATGCTCACCTAAGCATGTATATACAATATATGTACGAATATGGACACCTTGTCAAAGTGATAATACTCACTTTGTATCTATCTCCGAGGAGAAAATGTGTAATTCTCAGCAAAGTTTACCACTGATAGGATTGTTCCTAGCTCAAAAACCTCACAAGAATGCTTAAATTCTAAATCTTGCCATCTAGACCTATGGGAGTGTTTAATGTATTTGTAAATCTGACTTTGAAAATTGTCCATGAAGTCTAAAATAGGAATATCATCCTCGAGCAAGTTGATCCTCTTAGATGGAACATGTGAAGAAGATGATGGATTCATGGAGACATACCCATATCTCTTCCACTTAACTGTGATTTCTGAAATCTAAGGTTTGTTGGATCAATATGAAAATTCCTATGGAACAATGCCAAATCACCACATTCATCGCATCTTCTCCCACCTACACACCTTTTAAATAAAAACGAATTTTTAGGATTTCTATTGCATAGTATCATAGAAATAAAATCCCACACTGTGTGAGGAGTCGGTTCGCCATTCCAATGTTTTTTGAAAACATCCACAAATGTGTCATAGTATAACTGGAAATCAACATGGTATCGACAACAAGAAGTTTCCTGAATCATATTCCACCTAATATACAATGGTTTCAACTTACTGAACATGGTAAATGAGATCCGGACATTGGGATTTGATTCTTTGATTTCCTCGAACAAAGAAACGCTTGTCATCTCCATAACATGCTTGCAATGCTCCTTATAAATGTCTCTGCAAGAATGTTGTCATAGGACATGTTTTCAATCTGGTATAGCATGAGAATGGCTGTCCCAATACTCTATCACCTTCTCTCGTATGCTCTCTTCCATCCTCTCTTTATATTCTTCTTTGCATATAAGAGCCCAACACGTAGCTTCATCGTTTTCATCTATCTTTACCCTGAATTTAGTGTATTTGTGCAGTGTTTTTCTTGAAACATGGAGCAACTTTGACATTGTTGTGACCATTTGATTTCTTGATGTGATTTGTGCCACAATAGCAATTGTAATTTCCCTACGAGCATCGAGGATATCAGTTTTTCTTGACTTTACAAATGCAGATAGTGCAGTTGTTACATTTTCTGTTACATTCTCACATGTATTTTTATTTTTAAAATCCTTAAAACCCAACAACTTTGTCACGCATTTCAATTTTTTTTTATTTTATAAATCCATGTAGGATTTGAGCTTGTGTAATCACTGATTTTTGTTCAAAGTACAACTTAATTATGTTACTAACATGCTCTCTAATTGTCCAATCAGTGATCGGATTCCCGAACTCTTCTTGAGTGGCATCATCCAACCCTCTTAAGCACTTAGAAGCCATTCTAACGTCATTGAAGCTCCCAATTACTCTTGAGAAATTAGAGGGTGCACGATCCTGTAATGGCTAACCAGGATCTAGCAATAAATAAATACAAACTCAAAAATAAATACAAGATCAAGAATAAATACAAATAAATGCAAGCTCAAGAATAAAATTTTATTTTACTTAGCATATTGTCATTGTTAGTTAAAAAATTAGCAAATAAATTATATAAGCTTGAATAACATTTTATTTTAATTTTTTCATATTGCCATTGTTTGTTAACAAATTAACAAATAAATAAAATCTTGAATAACATTTTATTTTAGTCATCATATTGTCATTATTAGTTAGGAATCTGAATTAGATTCAAAGGCCATGTGGCCCTCTTAAGGTGATGAGTGTTGTCGACGAGGGCTTCGACGGTGACAGTCCAAAGAACCAAACTGAGGGGATCACCCCCTAAGGTGAGAGGAAGAACGTTGTGGAGCAATTATGGATGTAGTAGTAACTGGAGATTAATATGGACCCTGGTTTAAATCAGCTTCCTAATGGTTCAAAGGTAGTCACTCAACCACCAAGACTTCTCACGCTTGAGTATTGGTGCAGTACCCCTCACTTGATGTCACAGGTAAAACTACTAGCCACTTAGCCACAAACGACAACTCTTTTGTTTTCCTCATAGGTGGGAATCTAGTCAATTCGGTAGGGGTCATTTTCCTTTTCGCTTGGCAGTTCCTCTCAAGGCCAGCTACTTCAAGGTTCCTGTGGTACTCCTCATAATGAGTTTTAGGAAAAATCCTAAGTACTTCCCACAGTTGTTGTGAATGAGACTTATGTCCCAAACTAGATGTTATTAAGTAAATTAGGTTATTAAGTAAAATATGTTACTCTACCTTACTATCCCATTGATGTAAGGTTGGTGCTTCTAAACATTAATGTGATTGTAATTCTAATGTTATTGTAATTGTAATTGTCATTGTTGATTTTCTTTGAGATCATCATTGTTTTCAATGCTTAAAGCCATATGATTCCTAATCATTTGTACATGATTGTAATGTAATGTAACTGTAATTGTAATGGTAATGCGATTGTAATTGTAATTGTAATGTAATTATCATTACTATCATAATGTAATGTAAAATTTTAATTTCAACACTATGAAAATGTTCATATATGAATATGAAATTAAAATCATATTAAAATTGATGAAAGTAGATATCAGGCTTTAGAAAAGATGAAGAAAATAAGTGCAATGTTAAGAGGAGAACATGAAAGTCAACCTATGATGGTGCAATCAACTCCCATTGAGAACAATCTTTGTAATTTTTAACATAAAAATTATATATATGCGAGTCTATATTATCGAATTATGATTCATTTACATGTGAGGCTATATCATCAAATTATAAAATTCATTTGTATATGAGGTTATGTGAGGCTAATGGATATATATGCATATTCATTTAGAACTAGATATTATGCTAGAATATTATGCACTATATAATTATATATATTCATCAACCATTCTCTAATTTCATTGGACAACTAGAACTAATCATACTATAATACACTTATAAGTTGTATATATGTAATTTAGTGTAGTGGTTAAACATTTTTTTCCAATTCTTTCATAACACATTTCATTATTTCACATGTACATAAGTGGTTTTAGAAGATTGTATATATACATGCACATACAATGTATGTAAGTTTATGAATTAATTACAAAATTACAATTACAGAATTATAATTAAATTCTAAACATTTTAATACACACACATACACACGCATATATATATATATATATATATATATATATATATATATANTTATATATATATACTATGACCTATAACACTATGAAATTGAACATATGAATATGCAATATGAAATTATATGAATATGTGAATATGAAATTATACAATTTACATGCAATTATGAATACATATATATGAATTCATACATGTACAGACAATGTATATAAGTTTATGAATTAATTACAAAATTATATTTACATTTTAAACAATTTAACATATATATATATATATATGAATTAGAAAACTATGAAATTGAATATATTATGGCAATATGAAATTATATGAATATATGAATATGAAATTATATGACCTAGATCACTAGGAAAATGAAATTATATATATGAATATGAAATTGCATAAATATTAAATTATACCATATTGTTAGCAATGGCATTTGATTCTCCCATCATAGCTTGATTTGCAACTTCTTCTCCTCTCAAGATTGCTCTTTTTTCCTCTTTCTTTCTCTAGCGTTCTCTCTTATTTCTTTGGTGTTTCCTTAATTCCTAGAAGATATTTAACTTCAATGCTTCGTGCTTCCCATTGTGATCAAGATCAAAAATTCAAATTCATACCTATAACAATATATAAACACAATACACAATGCTAAATTTGCATTAGAAAACAAGCATTGTTTCAAATAGGTTAGTCAATTGTGAAGGATAAAATTAGTAACATGTTTATGTTTTATGTTTTATGTTTATATATAATTTCTTTAAGAATTTGGTTGGGAAATGAGGTTAGGAAGGTAGTTGGAATGACATTAATTCCATCAATTCCTAAGTTCATTCCTGAGTGTTTTTGTATGATTTTTAACAAAAAATGGGACCTTGATCGAGGTAGCAGCTCGATCGAGGGTTTCAGAATTACCTCAATCGAGGGTTTAAGAAACCCTCAATCAAGATTCGGTTAAAACCTTGATCGAGGAATTTAAATACCTCAATTGAGCTCTAGACCTTGATCGAGGGCCTGAAAAACAGAGAATCAACCCTCTTACAGGAAAATCAAAGTTTCTCTATGTCTTCTAGGGGTGTAAACCCCGCCATTCATGGCACACAACTAAGTGGAGTTCATACCGATAGATTCATCACTGAATCTTATATCCATTGAGGTATCATGCATGTGGTTTGGCATTCATATGGGTTTTTTTTAATTAGTTTTAAACCTTACACTTAGAAAACCTGACAAAAACTTTGAAGCAACTCAAAGAAAAATCCACAGGGTAAAAAATACAAATCTGAAATTTTCTTATAAATTCACATCCCACACATCAACACGTCCTCTTCAAAAGGGTATCTTTGGTTTTTCAATTTTTGAAAACAGTGAAAAAAAGCTGGTATGGACACACATGTGTATAAAATGATGTTGAAATCAGATGTGGTCACTTTCGAAAAACAATAAATAATTGTATATTGCGAAATAAATTAACAAAATAATATGCAGAGCAAAATGCATTTTGTGTAGATCATGATCATATACTTTTTTAAATTATTAATGTAAGATTGAATTATTGGGGTTGGACACGAGCCACTTATTAACTTCTTCAAATTTTTAAGGTCATGCAGTTCATTAAATGCAAAATTTCACACATTAAATCACATTGGAATATTTTAAGAAAAATATCATTGGGAAGAAAACATAATATTCTACAATTTGTTTTTTTACAACAAGTCGAAATTCACATGGCATATATCCGTTTCGAGGGCTTCTATCTATAACATGAATAAAAATCAGGTTTTCATCACCAAATTTCGCCAAAAAGTGTTACCCACCTTCATGGAATCACCCTGGAGTAGAAAATATTGATCAAAGCCAGAGTGGTGTAGGTGGGGTTTTATACATATCCAGGTAGTTCAAAATACAATCCATGCCAAGCCTAGGGAAAGGCGTGAATAATTTCACAGAATTGTATGCCCTTAAGTAATTACTTATATTAGTAGTGGAGAAGAATTTAAAAACCCTTCATATTTTTGGTGACTCAAATATTGTAATTGTCTTTTTGTCAAAAGGAAAGTAGCATGTCATAATATTTTTCTCGGGCCCTTACTAGAGGAGATTAATGTTTATGTATTTGTAACTTTGGAATGTATTAACTTATATTGTACCCCGATGTTCCTATCAGGATAATCATTTGTATTTCATTATACCCTGGTGTTCCTATTGGGAGAGTCATTGATATAATAAATTCATGCAAAGTCAATGAGGTTAACCCTCCGTTGTAAGTCAGGGCAATAGTCCCCACAATTGAGTTGAGGTTAACCCTCCTTGTTTATCATGGGGGAAAAGTCCCCACAGTTGAGGGGAACTAAGGTTATTAGACTCTCCTAGAGATGTCGGACCTGGTAAGTAATTATCAAGTCAGAAAATAGTATAAATAGAGAGTGATACTCTCTATTTTTCATATACACTCACTCAACTAGAGCGCATGAGTGAGAGAGGAAGTGTTGGCACAACTGAGAGAGATCAGTTGTCGGAGATCATCTTTATGTTTTCAGGTTTTACTTTTTCTACTGGTGCTCATTCTATATCTAAGGAAGTTCCGGGGTTTTCTCCTTTATGGTTTCCTTGAGGAAAATTATTTGTGTCTCTTGTCTCTTTTGATTATTGTTGTGCATGTTATTCTCCTAGATAAGATCCTAAGATCATATTGCTTAAATGATAAAAATCTAACATGGTATCAGAGCTAACCTGAGAACACGACATTGTGCAGCTGTATAAGCTAGGGCTTCTTAATTTTTAGGTCTCTCTCCACAATCCATTAGCAAAATGACACTAGGATAACTCTTCATTGAAGATCTTTCGATCGAAGCAGAATTTGATTCCGGGCATTTTTAGTTTTTGCTACAAGAAAATTAGGGATTTTTACATAAGAGGAATTTTTGAGTGAGACCAGCATAGGATTTATCTCCTCATCAAAATCGAAGTTTAGAGACCAAGGTCAAATTTTTTGGTTGAGTAAAACTCCAAGAAAGTCAAACCCTAGTTTGACCTCGGGCCTGAAAAATCCTAAAATACTAAAATGGGTAGTTTTGGTACATTCGCTATATCTCGGGATTGAAGAAGTCTCAAAGGCCAAATTTTTCACAATCCGAATATGAAATCCTAATGTACCCTGTGTAAACATTTCAGCCTCATATTTGATATATTTTGGGAGATATGACTCCTCCCAATTAGGGTTCCAGCCTCTTCTAGGATTCATCCCTAAACAAGACACCTAGGGATAATTACTATATCTTGGGCTATGAAGGTCCAAATTAAATTTTTCAAGATGTTCCAGATAGGGCACAAACTGTACTATATGTGGTAAAAGTTTCATACCCTAATGATCAAACAGGGACATTTTTCAATCCGTACAAGTTTTCTATGTTGAACTGTCCTGAAATACGTCACCTTGGAAAAACTCTCATAAGTTTCAATTATTGAAACAAATTCTTCTCACACCTACAGTGTTGAAAAGAGGACAGGTGACACTACTTGAGTGTGAATTTATAGACACTGAGGATTATTACTTTTAGAGATACCATAGAAACAATATCAAACATTTGTTTAGAGGAAATTGGAAAACTAGGGATTCCTAATTTGGGAGCTTACCTCCACTATTTTCGAAAAAAGAGTACATTAGACAACTCGCATTGAAGAGGCCCACGTTTCTATCCAATCAGATCTAAAATATTTCAAGTTTTGAAAATTAGGGTTTCTCTAACAAACCCTAGATCAACTAGCTCCGGAACCAGGACAGACACCTCAAATCAATAAGATCTAATATTTTGCTATTTACAGTTGAGGTTCTCATGACTAATCACACCTAAAGAGATGTTTGATTCCTTGACCAAGATCTTTTAAGGGAAGAACATAAATTGGAAGATGACTTTGAGAAACCAGTTGAAGATTGTGAAGATCCAAAATGCAGAGACCATAAAGTCGTACTTTACAAGGGTCTCTCAAATCAAAGAAAAACTTGAAGCAATGGATGAAGAAGTAGAGAATGCAGAAATTGTGATAACCACCTTGAATGGCCTCCTAGGATCATGGGATTCATTCATTCGAGGAAGATGTGCTAGAAGGAAGTGATTAATTTCAGCAGACTCTAGGAAGAGTGCACACAAGAATAAGCTGGACTCATAATAAGAGAAAATAAGATAGAAGCAACTGAAGATCAAGTGCTCATGATTCAAAGAAGATCCCTCAAGCAATGAGGAATATGAAGAACTCAATTCTAAAAGAAAATATTATCCATATTAGCATTTGGATAAGAAATGGTGTTGTTATGAATGAAGAAGATGATGAAGCTGAAAGAAGGAGTCCACCCATGAAACAGATAAAGATAAGTGTTCAATTGTCATTTCATGATATTGTTTGGTTATGCATTTGTTTATATTCAGTTAGTGTGTTAGGCATGATAGAATGTTTGCATTAATGACAATATACTACTAATATGGATGTAATGGGTAAGTAGCTCATGGTGCTATACAACTCTCCATTACTACTTATCTAGAATGAAACCTCTTTGCTGACATATTGGATTAGTGCACAATCTCAATGATGTCTTGGTAGAGATACAAGGCATCTAGAAAGTTTTCATGAGATATGGATGAATGTTGTATTGGCTAAAATAGTTTATATCTTTATGCATAAGAATTTTCCATTATGAATATGCCTTATGAAATGATTCTAACCATACAACTGGTGCATCTGACTTGTAGGAAAGATCATGTACAATCTCCTACAATAAAAGAAGGATGAGACTTGTTCTAAAGAATAAGTGGCAACAGTCTAAGAAATAATCCAAAATGAAGAATGATGACTAGAATGTGATGTAGAATACTTGAAGGGAAGTTCGTAGTATCTTCCATATGGATCTGCAAGATCCAGCATGCATTAGGATACAAAGCAAGATTCGTAGCACAAGGTTTCTGACGGAAAGAAGGCATAGACTACGAAGAGACATTTGCAGCCACTCGAAGTTTGATAGGGATACTTATGTGTGCAAAAGAAGGCCTTGTATGGGCTCAGAAGGAACCCATGGGATAACACATAAATGAGGATATTGGAGATCACCTAGAGTGATGAATATCTTAACCTTTGCTACAAGGTTAAAGATGAAATCCTATATAGTATGACAAGCTCATAGATGGGTGCGAGAAGAACTTTTGATAAGGTTGAAGATAGAGGATCTTGGTATTTAGTGACCCTAGATGGATACATAGAATATTAGTAACAGAGGAAGCTACTTGTCACTCTGGTACAGAATGTTTCAATGCATAGAGTACGAAAGGCATAGGGAAAATTATGCTTCGCTTCAGAAGGAGTGACTACAAAGATCCTGTGGTTTGACATGATATGATAGGATGGATAGATTACTGATGACTCTAGGATTTACTAAGAGTAAAGAGGATTCCAACCTTTGCTGCAATGTTGAAGGAGAAATACTAGTGATGCTCTTGTTATATGTTGATGACTTGTGCAACTCATTTAAGTTGCAATAAGAGGAAGCTTTCTAGGAATGAAGGTGTGGAAGAATGCAAATGGAATCTCCCTGGGATAAGGGAAGTATGCAGTAGAGGTCCTGAAGAGGTTCGGGATGATGGACTGCAAGGCCATGGCCACACCTATGGCATCGAACCTAAATCTATTGAGTGATGCTTCATCAGAGTTGGTTGATGCCATGATGTATTGTCAAATGATTTATTTCTTGATATACCTGACGAATACAAGACCTTATATTTTATTTGCTATGAACACATTGAGACATGTTCACCTGATGGTTGCAAAGCATGCAGTGAGGTACCTAAAGGGTACAGTTGATTATGGTCTCAAGTATGAAGCGAATCAGAATATTAACCTAGAGGGTTATGTGGATTTGGATTGGGTAGGCAGTTCCATTGATAGGAAGAGCACTTCAGGGTGTTGCTTCAGTATGAGATCAGGTGTGATCTCTTGGTTTAGCAGGAAGCAGTCCTGCATGGAATTGAGTACAGTCAAGGAAAAATATGTTGCCACTTGCTTGGCTATTTGGGAGGTAGTATGTTTCTTTTGAAAACTACTATTTGATTTGATTGATCTAACTTGCATTTTTGTATGATACAGAGAGGAGTAGTGAAGCTCCAGTATGTGATCTAGATCGAGATCTCTTGAAAGAGGGTGTTCTAGCATAGTCAGTGAGACAGGTTGTCTTAGCATAAATCCTGGCGAAGCTCATAGGTTGCTCAGATGTAATATGTACTGGAGGTTGTCCTTGGATGTAATCAGTCCTAGCAAAGCTTGTAGGTTATCCTTGGATGTAATTATCCCTAATGTGATTCTATGCTATAAATGGCTAGAGTGAATTTTTAGTACTTAAGGGAGAAGCTTGGTGTTTTCTAGATCAAGGTTCCTTCTAAGGGGAAGTGATGAGTCTGTGAGCCCTTCTGACATGGTGGTAGGATTGGTTCCTCACATGGTAAGATATAAGTGTTGTACCCTTCTTACATGGTGGTAGGATTGGTTCCTCCCATGGTCAGATATAAGTGTTATGCCCTCCTGACATGGTGGTAGGATTGGTTCCTCCCATGGTTAGATGTAAGTGTTGTTCCCTTCTGACATGGTGACAGGATTGGTTCCTTCCATGGTCAAATGTAAGTGTTGAGCCTTTCCCTATATGATAGTAGGTGTTTCTTATCATGCCAATGGATGTAAGTGTAGAGCCTTTCCCTGGATGACAGTAGGTGTGTCCTATCATGCCAGTAGATGTAAGTGCAGAGGTTTTCCTCGAATTGTAGTAGGTGTGTCCTACAATGTCGACAGATGTAAGTGCAAAGCCTTTCCTCGAATGGTAGTAGGTGGGTCCTACCATGCAGGTGGATGTAATTGCAGAGCCTTTCTACATATGGTAGTAGGTGTGTCCTACCATGTTGGTGGATGTAAGTGAAGGGCCTTTCTTTGGATGGTAGTAGGTGTGTCCTACCATGCCATTGGATGTAAGTGCTAGAGCCTTTTCATAGATGGTAGTAGGTGTGTCCTACCATGCTGGTGAATATAAGTCCTGAGCCTTTCTGACACGGTTCTTGGATGTGTTCCTCCCATGGTCGGATGTGAGTGTTGGGTCTTTCTGACATGGTGGTGGATGTGTTCCTCCCATGGTCATATGTGAGTGTTGGGTGTGCCTTTCTGACATGGTGGTGGATGTGTTCCTCCCATGGTCAGATGTAAGTGTTGGGTAGGCCTTTCTCACATGGTTCTTCAATGTGTTCCTCCCATGGTCAGATATAAGTTTTGAAGAAGATGAATACCTACATGGAAGCTAGGCCTATAACCAGCATGAAAAAGGGCTGGCTATGTAGAGCTTCCTATGACGAGAATAATTGAGAGATAGCACCAGTTGATTGAGATAACAAAAGCAATGATGATAATGATGATCCATTGATGATCTATCTTTGATGTTGATATAGTGATGATCCAGCTTTGATGATGATCCAGTGATGATCCAGCTTTGATGATGATCCAGAGAAGAAGACTTGTGCTCATAAATTGTGTCAAGAGAATACCTTCCTAGTTAAGAGGGATTGTTGATGTATTTTTAACTTCGGAATGTATTCACTTATATTGTACCCCGATGTTCCTATCGGGAGAATCATTTGTATTTCATTATAACCAAATGTTCCTATTGGGAGAGTCATTAATATAATAAATTCATGCAAAGTCAATGACGTTAACCCTATGTTGTAAGTTGGGCCAATAGTCCCCACAATTGAGTTGAGTTTAACCCTCCTTATTGATTAGGGGGGAAAAATCCCCACAGTTGAGGGGCACTAGGGTTATTAGACTCTCCTAGAGATGTCTTCCCTGGTAAGTAATTGTCAAGTCGAAAACTAGTATAAATAGAGAGTGAGACTCTCTCTTTGTCATAAACACTAACTCAACTAGGGCGCATGAGTGAGAGAGGAAGTGCTGGCACAAGTGATAGAGATCAACTGTCTAAGATCATATTTATGTTTTCAGGTTTTACTTTTTCTACTGGTGCTCATTCTATCTCTAAGGAAGTTGCGGGGTTTTCTCCTTTATGGTTTCCTCGAGGAAAATTCTTTGTGTCTCTTGTCCCTTGTGATTATTGTTGTCCATGTTTTTCTCTCAGATAAGATCCTAAGATCATATTGATTAAATGATAAAAATATAACAATTAAAAAATTTAAGGTGACAATTAGATTCAGGTCAGTGCAAGCTAATGAGGGTCACTTTTGGCATGTTAGATGCAATAGAAAACTGAAAAATCAGGCATCCCTCAACTTAATTGTATTTTTTGAGATACTTACACAAAATATCTTGCTTTGAGTAAAGAAGATTAAATATATGAAATTGAACAATGTTTCCAAATATATAAGGTTTATGTATTGAAAGTTTTTATAACTATGTCAATTTTCATTTTTTCTAACAGTCACTTTTTTTGTTTGTTTAGGCAAATGATAAGGTATATGTTTTTTTGGGTGCAGCCTTTGAGTTCCTAAATGATTCTTTCGGGATACAAAAATTTGCAAGCATGTAGAGAACATATAGCACTAGTCCAACACTATTTTTCAAAAATAAAATTAGTAATTTTTATTATTATTTATAATTATGGAAGTGATCATGCCTCGAAAATTGTACATCTTTTGTGGGTGAATCCTTTGAAGGTATTAATGAAATAATCATGAAATGGGTTTTTATTGAATGTAGAGGTCAGTGTCTTCTAGTGCACCATATTATTTCTTTTTAAAACAATTAAGAATTGAAAAAGTTATGGAAAAAACACTACCAACATGTTTTTTGAGTTAAGGAGTTAGGACACAATAGAAATTGAAAAAAAATAGGAAAATTTAATATTTTTTAATGAAAATTACATATTTAGAATCTATAGAAAAAATGCTATTTATGTTTAAGATTTCGTTAAAAATGATTGTGAGTAGCATACTGTAACGAGTGTGTAAACAATGACTTCTGTAGAAAATGGAAAAAATGCCCAATTAGATATGGTATATCATATACCATAGCATGGGTTTGGTATCACCGAAGCAAACTCCAAGCCATACACATAGGACTATTGGTGACATGTGAGCTAGTGAATTGGCAAGTTTAAATTCAAATTACATCTCCCACCCTTGTAAAATTGTAAAATGTGAGGGCGTTATAGAACTATAAAATGTGAGCATGTTATGTAGTTCTATAACACGTATGCATTTTGTAGATCTAAAAATATAGCACTATATGTAATATATCAAATGTATGGATACTAGTTTAGAGGGGGTGTGGAAGAGTCAACAGCCTAGGAGGATGTTGGAAGTTCAGGCGGGGATGGTTAATAGTTGAGAGGGGGTGGGGAAGGGTCAAGGGCCTAGGAAGATGTTGGAAGTTCAAGTGGGGATGGTTAATAGTTGAGAGGGGGTGGGGAATGGTGAAGGTTCTAGGAGGTTGTTGTAAATTTAAGTGGAGAAAGATGAATGGAATGGGAACATTATGGGTTACAAGGGTGAGGGGGAGTTGGGATTGAGAGAATTATTAGGAAGAGAAGAGGTGTTGAAGATGTATAGGGTTAGAAGAAGTACACGAGACTTGAGTGACAAAGGGAGATAAAGTGGAGGGGAGGAAGTGGTTGATGGTTTGATGAGAGAGAGGATTGGTGAATGGAAAGGTGGATATGGAGTATTAGATGAGGAATAGGATGTGTTGGAGGAGAGAGGTGAAGGATGGGGGAAATGAATATATGGGAATGAGATGCGATAAAATGGAGAATAGGGCTCATAATGAGGTAGAGGGTTGAGGAGAATGGATAAGTTGAAAACATAGAGAGAGAGAGAGAGAGAGAGAGAGAGAGAGAGAGAGAGAGAGAATGATGTGACAAGAGTGTGAGAGAGAATAATATAGAGAGGGAGGAGGGGGAGTGAGGGAGGGATGAAGATAGAGTGAAGGAAAGAGATATTGAGGGAGTGATAAAAGGTCTGTTTACATGTGAGGGGTGATGGGGGGATAGACGCAGGGAGAGAAAGGGGAAGGATCACACATGTAGAGAGAGAGAGAGAGAGAGAGAGAGAGATCTAGATAGAGAGAGAGAGAGAGAGAGAGAGAGATGGATGGAATCAAAGAAAGAGGGGG
>LPNX010332477.1:59700-79833 GCA_001517045.1 Pseudotsuga menziesii
TGGACACGTTTGCGAATCAGAGAAACTAAATCCCCCACTTGGGCCTCCACCACCACAATCCTCCATCTCTTGATAGCAAGCTCACAAGCAAAAGGCAAGCTTGGGAAGAACACCAAAGTGCTCCAAGGGACAAAGGGATGCAGACTCAAGAATAAGTTCCGGCAACAATGGACTATAGTTTCTTTGCTCTCAATTCTCTCATATGCCTTAAATGTACCATAGAGTTCCTTATATAGATTTTCAAAGGGGTAATGAAAGGTCGAATCCGAATGATCTCAAGGCATAGGGAAGGACAGGAGTCAAGTGAGTTGGATCCATGTCAAGGAAAACTCCAAAAGGATTTGGATTTTGTACACATCCCGATGTACGTGGTTTTAGGGGTTAAACCCACGTATATATGCGATTAAGGGTTTAAAAGTCACGTGTATCATTTTTCCCATGTTTTTAGGGATGGTCAAGGAAACATTAAAGGACAAAAAATGGTCCAAGGGGTCTAAGGAGTCGGCAGAGGGACAGGGGGAAGGCCATATCAAAGTGATTCACCTAGAGTGGTAAAATCAGCTATAACAAATGCCCCCTAATGTGTGAGGTCAGAGGGGTCATACGATGGCCGAAATACATTATAAGTCCATCCCAAAAGTGGAGTGATGAAGGATCCCAAAATGGAAGACCATTCACCCAATCAGTATAGTACAATGATAGAACTCTGCACATAACTGCAAATACATATAGCAGTCCTGGATACATAAGAGTACAATGGCCATGAATAGGCATGATACAAGATATCACATAAGTGGTCATTGCCATGTACAATATACATAGATCAGAATCTCCATGATGAATATATACAAAGGACCATGATCTCCATAATGGCTGAAGATATATAATGGATCAAGATCTCCATAATGGCTGGAAATGTCTGACATATACTAGAATCAAGTCACGAGAGCTGAAATCTCATGAACACTGGCACGATCAAGGAGGTAGCATATAAGAGATTCCACCAATATAGAAAGTCTTCTACACAAACCGCTGCGAGTACATGTCCTACTATGTGAATAGAGGTGTCGAGGTCAAACATAGTAGTCCATCGTCTGATTATCGGTCATTGATGTATACCGTTAATAGACGCGAGATCACCCACCGATAATGAAAATGGGAATCAAGGTACTAGAGTGCAAACTAACAAGTGTGAATAAATGTGTTGAGGTCGAAAACTTGAGAGGATCCATCGATCAGGGGACATTGATGTATTCCCAAATAATGTCGATGGTGAGAGAACCTACCACTAATGACTACAAGTCTCAAGGCACTCAAAAATAACTCTAGATTCCAATCCCAGAATAAATGATCTGAAGTTGATGGGATGAAATCCACTGGAAGGAGGGCATTAAGGCATCCCCCATCATCCAACACGAGGTACTCAGCAAAGCTGTATAATGTGGAAGGACTCGAAAGAGGCTCCATGGGGACTGGAAGCTTAACCAGTCAATGGAGATAAACTCAGATAAACGAGTACAGCTCCTAAAGTCAAACTATAAACCCAACCAATGGATGTGACATACAATGCTCTGTTCGAAGGAGACACGACTCGACAGCTGCCAAAGATAACATCTTTCCTTGTCCGGGTTTTTGGTTTTTTGATTTTTTTTGGACTTTTTCAAATATTTAAAAAGCTTGAAAAAGAATAAAACTGCTTTATAGTTACATACTAGGAGGAGACGAGTGTCATAGGGGAAAACAAACTAATTCCAAGCAATGGAACATACATATGCTCAATGCAAGGACACATGTGTAGGATATCGACACTCGGGGGAAAATCCCCTCCTGGTAAAAAGGGAATCAAGCTACAAAGGATATATAAAATGGCTCAGCATGGCTAGACATGAGACAAGCTCGGGCTATATGGCTGAAATGCAATGTCAGGGAAGCCAGCATAAAGCTCAATAAGGCAGGCAAAGCTCATGATAATGCAATTACAACTTGACATAAGGGAGTCTTGAGGGAAATAGGCCAACAAAAAGATCAAGAGGAGTATGAGGCTATTGCGAAATGTCATGGCAATACTATACAATGGACTCCCACACCCTAAAAGACAAAACGTCAGCATGGACACCGAATGCAAATAAGGCGCTAACTAGGGTACCCATGTAAGGTCAAGCTCTACCACTCATACCATGCCACTTCTAAAACAGCAAGAAGGTTCCGTGACATAATAGAGTGGGTTCGTACCTAAGGCTATGATGAAATGGTCATAAGGCCATGCAAAATGCAAACGGTGATGAAACCTAGCCTATATGCCAGTTTAGACATGATACCTGAGATCGACATGAATGGGTCAATCCAACGGTTGAAATGACACTCAAAATGGTCTCCTACATCATGAATTAGGTCAAAAACTGTCCAAAATGATTAGAAATAGTCCAAACTATAGGGAAGGGGGTAAAAATTTTGAAAAATAGTAAAAAATTCAAAACATTATAAAACATTTGAAATTTTTACCCAATTGAGCTCAGATTTTCAACAGCGAATTCCAGGAGATCCAGCTAGTAGAATCCACTACCGTTTCTTCCAGGTACTTACCCATGCTCTTCTCTTCCATTTTGATGCAATTTTTATCAAATTCCATGGTCATTTGAGGTTTCTAGGACATTCTAAAAAAGGAGCTGCGGCCCACATGAAAATCGAAGGTTTTTCCATGTATAGGGATGGATATACATGGAAAATTCCCTCACAGTCGCGTACATACACGGCTGTTTGGAAAATAGTCATGTATGCGGTCGTGCATGAGGTTTTTCAAGTAATATAATGGGCAAACTTGCAATTTTTTATGCAGGATGGTCCTAGAATGGAGAGAGCGTGAACATGGTGATGTAGAGGAGGCAGTAAGGGCTGATCTAATGGCTCAATAAGCGTTGCGTGCATGTGGACTCTACAAGTTTTGGTGTCTTGGTGGCTTGAGGACCAAACCAAGACTATTGCAGATGCTAGTGGATTACTGGGATCCAGACTCTGATTCCTTCCAGATAGATGGGATGTCTCCCACTATAGAGGTGGAGGACATATAATTCATTACTGGAATTTCCCGACGGGGGGAAGTAGTGAATCTTCATTCTCACGGTGGGCCTAGAGGTGGCCTGACTATCGATGAGTACATTACGGTGTACTTCTATCCAGACACAGAGAAGGTGGGGAATCAGATCCCAAAGAAATCTATGCAGGTGCTGGGCCTAAAGGCCATACTATTAACATTAGGCAGGATAGCAGGCTTGGCTTCACTCCACCAAGCCTCGCAGCCTCTGATGTTCTATGCAGTGGAGTGCATGAGACCCATGGTTTACGACTGGAGCACCACACTACTGAGCAACATGAAACATTAGCTCAGTGAGTGTAAGCTGGGCAGGGTACAAAACTTTGGGTTCAGCAACATATTGAGCACATTTTTCTTTGAGCGTGTTCCAGGATTGAGCCCCAGAGTTGACGTTCCTCCTCACATGGTTCGATATCCATCCCAACAACGTTGGGCAGATGTGATGCGCAGACTAGGGGGAGGTAGGGTGGCCAACCCCTATCCAGGTGATTTCTTTTCGTGGTGGTGACAACAGATAGTTGCCATTAATGAATACCCCTATGCAGGGATAGATTTTCGGGGGGACCCGGACATGCCGCTACCACCAGGATCGACATATGGTGACATAGGTAATGAATCTCGACCCTCTCTTTAAAATTTTTGAGTTATTTAATTTTTTTTTGCTTTTTCTGATTATATGGAATCAAAAGACATATTTTTGGGTGACAATACATAGTGACATCTACCATTTGCATGCAGATGTGGGACCACGGTGGCCTGAAGGCTTCCCCCGTCACAGACGGAGGGGAAGAGGAGATGATATCATGGGTGTGGATGTAGAGCGGATGCTCCAGAGGATTCATACCAATTTTGTTAGGCTGACACATAGAGTTTCCATGGCGCAAGTCGAGGACTTTCCTGAGGCTATGCAGCACCAGGTGGTGGGTGTACCACGAGCATGGGTGTGATTATTCCGATGGCTAGCTAGAGCCATAGTGACCTTCCATGATCACAACCCCCCTCCTCCTCCACAGGCTTAGATACCTGGGAGTTATACATTTTGTATTACCATGTATTATATCTTGGTCGCTCGAGAGCCCCATTTTTGTATCATGACACTATGTATTACCACATTTTGGATGTTATATAAAAATTTTATGGCGATCGGTTTCTTTATTTACATGTGTAAAAATTTGTGTTTGTGATGAATTTATTGTGTATGAAACAAATGTCAATCTAACACGTAGTTAGCATATGAGTCAGCAACTTGATTATTAATTCTTGGAATATGTATGTATGTTATATTGTCAAATTGTCGTTCTAATAATCTCACACGTAATAATCTTCTTAATAATGTCGGATCTCTAACATTGTACAAACCATTAAGCTGTGACACTACTAACTCTGAATCAAGACCTACCTCAAGAGAGATAACACCATGTGAAATGGCATCCTGTAGAAGCTCAATAACGGCACTATGTTCAGCCACATTGTTTGAAGATGGCCGCAAACATACACCTCCTAAAGACAGTACCTAACCCATAGGAGTATAAATCACCCAAGAAGCAGAGGCTGAGTGTTGAGTGTGACGGCTTGCACCATCCACGAATCCTATGTAGGTGGAAGATTCCATTCACATTTGCCAAAAGAAATGGAAACTAATCACAAACCTAATCACAATAAGAAAAAGACCTAACTATGAAAAACTATACAATAATATACAATAACCATCCTTGGATGAAAATCATGCATAGTACTTCTTGATATAGAGCCCATTTCTAGGCTCTGCCAAGGTCGTTCCCTCATAATCCACTAACTCATAAGCACCCTTCTCTAACACACGTTTAATGACGTAAGGACCACGCCACATGGGGTTAAACTTTCCTTCCCCCAAGATTTCTTTCGGTTGATCCCACAAAAGGACCAAGTCTCCCTCACTAAATCTCCTTGGACAGACATACTTATCGTACTGGACCTTTACATGACATTTATTTACTTCTAAAGCCACCAAGGCATCTCGACGCTACTCATCAAGTTGCTCAAGGTGGACCAAATGCTCCTCCAATGGTGAAGTGTCTAGTAAGAGTTCTACAGCTAGCTTCAAAGAAGTAATCTTGCATTCAACTGGCAATATCGACTCCACTCCATGTACAATTTGATATGAAGAAAAACTTGTGGCAATCTTAACAATGGTTCTATACGCCCACAAAGCAGGATATAACATGATGTGCCAATTATTCTTGTTTTGTGCGATGGTTTGTTGGAGAATGGATTTGAGTGATTTATTCACTGCTTCTACCTGTACTTTCGCTTGAGGGTAGTAAGAGGAGGAATGCTCTTGCTTGTACCCTAACTTTGATGCCAAATCTTCCATCATATGATTCTAAAAGTGCAATCCATGGTTAGTGACAAGCTCTTTCTAAATTTTGAACTGAGTAATAATCTGGTTGAACATGAAGTGCGCGGCTGACTCATCGTCGGATTTAACTATAGGCATAGCCTCAGCCCATTTCGTGAAGTAATCAACAACCACTATCATATGATGATGCCCCCCAGCTGAAGCTGGGTTGCAATCCATAAAATCAAGCCCCCACTTAGTGAAGGGACCGACGATGATGATGGGATGTAACAGGGCAGGTTTCAAGCGCATATTACATGCGAACCCCTGGCAAGGGTGGAACCTCTTGACCACATCTACACAATCCTTAAAGATCGACGTCCAGAAATAACCCGCTCTTAATATTTTTTGGGCTGTAGAAAGCCCAGATAAATGACCACCACACGCCCCTCCATGGCAATCATTCAGCACTACCTCAGCCTCTTCATGAGTTAAACAACATCGTAAAATGGAATCTACCCCACGGCAGTACAAAGTGTTATCCACTATGAGGTAATTCTTAGACACGTGATGTAATCGTCATCTTTCATCCCGTGAGAGGTGAGTAGGGACCTTCAATGTTTGTAAATATATAATGATATCCCCATACCATGGGTCTAAAGTTGAGATTAAGAAGATGTGTTCATCGACAAATGTATCTTCACAAACCATCTCCTCGACCTCGCTTGGAAAACCCGATATAGGGTCTGCAAAAATTAACGATTTCTTCAATTTTGCCGAAACAAACTCGAGATCAAATTCTTGCAGGATGACAATTCATTTATTATATTTTCCCCCAATCATCCTTCAAGTGAGGACAAATTGACTCTGGATTGACATGGGCTACAACCAAGGTTTGACGAAGGAGAATATAATGTCTCAACCGTTGAACCGCATGTACGATCGCTAAAGCAAGCTTATCAACATGAGAATAATGAATCTCTGCGTCAATAAGGTTCCAGCTCAAATATTATATGACATGCTCTTGGAGCTCCTCATCCTCTTGAACCAAAACCATACCAATCGTCTCCATGCACGCGGCCACATAAAGTAGAAAATCATGGCTATAGTCTGGGGGACTAATCACCAGGGCCGATGCTAGGGCTCGCTTGAGTGCATCAAAGGACTCCTGGGCTCGCTCATCCCAACAAAAGGTGGTGTCCTTCTTCAAAAGACGCATGAATCCTCTAGTCAAGTTGGCAAAATTGACAACAAATCTCCGTAATAAGTTTTCCATGCCTTGCAACCATTGAAGATGACGAATATTTTTCCGGGGAGACAACTGAAGTATTGCCTCAACCTTCAAAGGGTCGACTCTTATACCCTCTTTAGAAAGGATGAATCCTAACAAGCGACCTGACTTCACACAAAAGATGCACTTGTGAGGGTTTAACCTAACCAAATAATGGCGGCATGTCTCGAATACCAATCTCAAGTGATAGGAATGATGCATTCTCATACGAGAATGAGCAGCAAGGTCATCCAAAAATATTTCGATAATCGACTTGAGATCGTGGAAGATCAAGGTCGTTTCCTGCTGAAAAGTAGCTCCGACATTCTTAAGGCCAAAAGGAATTTTCTGATACGCAAAATTTCCCCAAGGAAAAATAAATGCAGTCTTATGTTGGTCCTCAGGTTTAATTTGTATCTGATTATATCCAAAAAAGCCGTCCATAAAGGAAAAAACCTCGCTACCCGTACACTCATCCAAAATCTGATCAATAAATGGTATGGGGAAATTGTCCTTAGGACAGGCACGATTCAAATCATGTAAATCAGTACATATGTGGATCGCTCCTTGCTTCTTATCCACTAGAATGGGGTTTTAAACCCACTCTGTCAAGGGAATGGGATAGATAAAACTGGCTTTCAACAATTTCTCTATCTCTGCCTTAATCGCGGATGCTTTCCTAGGATTCATCGCACGCAAGCGTTGTCGAACAGGCTTAGCGTTGGGATAAGTCTTAATATCGTGTTCGACAATATGAGGTTCGATACCTAGCATTTCATCATAAGACCAAGAAAATATATCAAGGAATTCTTTAAATAGCTCGTTGTATTCTTGAATCTCAGCATGGGAACATTCTGCCCCAATATAGACATTCTCTATCCTGCTAGGATCATGAGAGATGTTGATAGGAATCGTTGAAGATATGTTTTCCATGTTTACATCAGCCATCAGACCAAGAGAGATTAATGGAACCATAGGACTACCAACTCTCTCAATAATAACCGCCCTAAAGTCCTCACACTCCAAGCAGTCAAGCTCGGGAAAAAAGTAAGATCGATGATGGAGTTCCTCCCATGGTGGCTCAACTCCCGACATGGCCTCAATAATCACCTCATCTGAAGGGAAAACATTATCAAGGCATTCATGCACGTGAGAAGACTACACTTCCCATGCTGGTACCACATAAGGGTCCTCCTCCTCCATCCGTGAAGAGGAAGGACTAGGCTCTGCAACACACTTGATATTAACTTGATAAGCTATCACAGTTTCAGGAAACGGCACATCCATCACGATGGGCTCACTCGGAGTACTTGGTGTAGGAAGAATCCAAGTATATTCCATATGACTCGTGTGAAAAGACACCGATCTCATAGATTTCGAAGCCTCACGGGAACTAGACCCTATCATAAGGATAGGTGTAGGACAACTAAAGCTTCCCACGAGGGATGGATACATTCCTACACCCACACTCCCAGTTGCCGGCTGAGAGTGTTCAATGATTGGGATAGAAGCTCTCGAAGATGCGGTAACAGATGGATTCTTGAATGATGTTTGATCAATCATGACTATCTTCCCGTTAAATGGAAAGCATACAATGCGAAATAGGGAAGAAGCAATGGCTTGCATACTGTACATCCAATTCCTACCTAGCAAGAGATTGTAGTCAAGGGGTGCATCAACCACCTCGACCTCTATCGCAACGGTCTTCCCTCCCAAACAGACTTTAAGGGAAGGAAGGATCCCATGCAGCCTAAATGATCTCCCATCGAATGCAGTTAACATGGTCGCTGGTTTAGACAGCTCATGGGAACCTAAACCCTTCCAACATGATAAAGACATAACAGAAGCGGCAGCGCCTTCATCAATAATAGTGTTCTTGATGGTCATGTTAAGACATTCTACATGAATCAAAAGAGACACATAGTAAGGCAAGCGAGATTGAAGTCCTGCGGTTTCAAATTTAATCACGAAGGAAGAATCATCATCTTTCACACCAAGGGCAGAAAGCAAAGCCTTCCTTTGTGAAGGACAACTCTAAAACACTTCCAATGCAGACATCACACAAGGAGTATGACCCAAATCCTCGACAACTGAATAGTTCTAGGTGGCTAGGGCATTAGGATTGTGCCCTGAACGCTTAAGGAATCCCTTAGGAATGCAAGTTGTAGCTTTAGGTTTATCCATAGGTTTCTTAATACACAAAGGAGACCCTATTGGATTAGGTTCCTTTCCTGGGCTGGGTTGTGACGAACCATAGTCCTTCGCACGGGTCACAACTTTTGTAGCATGTACCATGTTAATGCAACCACGACCACTACCCTCTGGTGGATCTTGATCACCACCAGACTGATCATAGGTCCTCGAGTTCATATTTTGATTGTGAGGTAAAGGGTTAGTTAGCACAGCTGGGCCCTGTGCCAAGAATCTCGAGGTTTCATCGATACAAGGGCACAAGTAACTGAGGTGATTGTCCTTACACAACTTACAAGGGAATTTAACCTTACGTTTAGCTTGCTTGTCCCCCCCACCATTACGAACGTTCTTTTCATTATTAGCATTCGCATTCCTATTCCCACGGTTACGATTATTCTTACCCTTCTTTTTATTTCGTCTGGGCTGCTGGTTACCCTTCTGGTCCGAAGATTGCACCGAAAGTACACTCACCGTTTGGGCAAGTTGAGACAAAGCTGTGGCTTGTCCCAAAGTATATTGGTTGATTGACAATTGACTAACTTGTTTTGCAACCGAATCCGTAGGTTTATCACTTGCACAACCAACAATGCCATCGGCATGTGGTCCAGGTTTAACTTTGGGGTCGAAACTAGAATGCGGAGCATTGGGAATGATCTCATATAACAAAATGAACTGAGCATAAATCAAGTCCAGTTCCCGGGCCCTAAAAATTGCTTGTTCCTCATTTTGCACTCTAGATGTAAAAACATCCTTCGCTATATACGGAAATAATGACTTAAGGAACCATTCGAGGAGGAATTCTGGTGGTATAAAGGCTTTAATTAACCTCTTCCATATACGCCACTCTTGGATATGATCCGAGATATGTGTGGCTTTATCCTACCAAAATGTTGACAAGAGTTCAGTACCAATGTCATAACGCACTCGTAGCTGGAAGTGGTTAAGAAAAGTCATCGCTAGGTCATCGAACAAAGCGAATGCCCCCCTAGGTAGCTCTATATACCATTTCATGGCAGGCCCTGTAAGGGTGTGTTGAAACAACCTTAAACGGATGGAATCCTGGTGTAAGGAATTCGAAGAGCACCATAGGTGAAAGGTAGTAACATGTTCACTTAGATTCTCTCCTGGTTTGCCCTCGAATTTAGGTATGTCTGAGGGAAGCTTAGTAGGGACAGCCGGCCAAGCCGGGTCATGAGCTACAGGATCGTTCGTCAATATCAACAAGTCAGGAATATTTAGCGTTGCGAGGAAAGGGAGCCTAGGATGATGAAGTCGATGGAACGCTCCCTGATAGTTCTAAGTCACATAGGTCTGATTACCACCATGGCCCTGGCCATAATGCCCTCCTCCTGTTTGACTGGTATAGGGTGGCATGGAAGCACCATAGTGTGGTGGACCTTGACTATTTGGAGCTACAAAGCCGTAATTTGGAGAGTAAGCAGGTTGTTGATACCTGCCCCCATAAGGTGAAGAACCTTGTCCATACTACATCCCATAATAAGGTCCATAAGTCATCACATGAGATGCCCCATGAGACAATCTGTAAGTAGGAACATACGCTCCGGAAGTAGGAATGTGACCTCTATAAGTATGAAAATGACCTCCTGAAACAACGGGTGGTGCATGAAGCTGAGACACAACCGGTCTAGTAACCGCAGTATGGACATAACTCGTAGCAGCGTTCCGGTCCAAAGGACCACATGAATGAGGTGGAGGGTGAACATTCGAAGAACTAGGGATAGAGGATGAAGGGATCTGTGTAATTATGTACATATTATTCCCTATAGTCACTCGTCTTGGATCTGGTATCCTAATAGGATCACTAACCCTAGACCTAGGAGGAATATGTGATGTAGCTTCCACAGCCAGGACAGAAGCTGCAATGTGACTAGTGCTCCCAAACCTCTCCGCATGGTAAGGAATGAGAGTGCCCCCGGGCATAGTGTTAGGCTCGAACTCAGATTCGACATGAAATTCCAAATCATGTGTGGGAAAACCAGACATACCATAACTACCATAACTAGTGCTCGTGAGTTCAAAATGAGTAACATCATCCTCCGACATTCCATACCGGTGATGCATCAATGGGGAATCAACCCTAGGGTAAGTAGGTCTATCATGAAAGGTTCCTATCTCAGAGATCATAGGACCTAACCTATTCAAGTCGGGTGAAGGATCATAGGTAGGAGTAAACTCCCCATCTTCCACCTAAATGGGAGAAGGTGGTTCAGGAATACCTTCTATATGGTCTCCCATGGTGTGTGAATCAATGTGCAAAGTAGTCCATCTGTACTGTCTATTTCTCTCTCCCAAAGGAGGAGGATATGTAGAATGCAGAAGTCCTGCTAAACGACAAGAATGGCAATGAGCCGCACCCAAATCCACAATGACTCAAAAAATATAAAAGACTCTCTATCTACGCAAACCCTAGGAAAGCTAATGTGCACAAAGCAATCACCAATAAAATCTAAAGCCAAATACAAGCAATCAAGGGTAGGATAAGTGAGCTCTCGAATGAAGCAGGTATGTCTCGCCTAGGAGAGGCTTGAGACTCCCATACACAACAAGTGGAGGTACGTAACCAATTATTGTGGCCCTTAGCTTCAATGCGTAAAGCGACTGTGCTGTCCAACCCCAACCTGGCCGGGACACCTGCAGAATAACCCCTGCAAAGTACCCCCTTGATATCCTAGGTAAGGCCACTAAGGTCACCTCAATATAATCAATGCTCAGGTGGATAGTTGTAGGCGATATTGACCGTATGGGTAGGGTAGCAAAGCCAGAAACTCCCGAAAGAGCCCCAAGATACGAATACAATCTTGGAAATATCTCCGGTGCTACTTAGTTATGACTAGGGGTCATCCCAATCAATAACCGCTCACACTGCCTCGTGCTTAACTCCCTTTTGAGAGGAGGATCCTGAGAAACACTGGTTATACCAAGGATTTCACACACTCACCTAGACAGACACATACATGTTGTTGTTTAGTGGTCTTGGAGAATTTACTCACAATGAACTATTCCAAGACCCTAAATCCTAATCTTGTTGGTGAACCCTATCAAATAAAATAGTTTAGTTTGTTTTAATTAAGCATTGATTTTAATTGGCTTTATTACTCCAAAGCAGGATATGGCTGTGCAACTAATGGTGTTATGACACAACATGAAGTAAAATGCACACCTAACAATCAATGCAAATGCATTGTGTCCATGGAAATAGGATATGCTAGTACATGAAATGCACAATTTTCTTCAAATGATAAATGCAAGCTTTCCTATATGAAATCCTGACTAATACTCTAAAGCAAATCTAGTGCAAGTACTATGCAAAATGCAAAAATGCAATGCATGATGATAAGCAAATATTTTTGGATTTTTTGAAATAAAATGAGATATAAAAAGCAAAAGAATGATTCTACAACCCCCAGACTCTGGAAGCACACTCAAGCAGCACTCAAGCAAAGCACTAAGGTAAAATAAATCTAATGCACTAATCCCAAAACAAAAAATCGAAAATGTAATGACAAGAACATTCTTAAAAAATAAATTTACCCTAAAAAAAACCCGTCTATGGTCAAAAACAGAGGTGTATACAGACTTTGGTAGTGTCAAAAGAGACTCAGTAATCATCAAAATTCACCCAGCAACCATTTAAATTCCTCTAAAAGGAAAAACTAAGGGCATACATGACTATTCACAGTAAACCCATGTGTATACGTGAAAATAGCAGAGAAACCCGCGTGTATACACGACTGTGAGTTCAAAACTCGCATACAAAAAGAAAAGTGCATAAAAAATAAAGGCAAATAGACAAGCTAAGACAAACTTCACACCAATCAGACACTACCAGGCAAACATGCCCCCAAACCCGACATAGAAACAAGAGAGAAAGAGAAATTCAAATTCATTGAATGCCAATAGAAAAACCCCAAAGGACAGCTACTAGGAACTCCCCAGTGGAGTAACCAATTATGTTACAGAGAGAAATTCCTATGGTTTGGGGTACCACAACAGAAAGCTTGACTCTAGAAATCAATCCTTTCCAATATGCAATAGAAATTAAACATCTAACACTAAAGGATCAGACCTCATACCTTATTCCGGACGGTTGAAGTAGATCCCCGGTGAGCTTTCCCACTTCAGCTTGAATTGATAGATTACTTCCTCAACAACAAGTAAACAATACAAGCATACTATATATATTGGTGTTATATCTATTCTAGCATATATAATCAACAATGTATAAGCATTTGCAAACATCCCATGGATAGAATATTCATTCAAACATACATTATTGGACAAGAAAAGATATTTATATTAATATAAAATTAGAGATTACAATGGATACAACCTCTGTTGGCACGTCTGCGAATCGGAGAAACTGAATCCCCCACTTGGGCCTCCACCACCTCAATCCTCCATATCTCGATAGCAAGCTCACAAGCAAAAGGAAAGCTTGGGAAGAACACCAAAGTTCTCCAAGGGAAAAAGGGATGCAGACTCAAGCATAAGTTCCGACAACAATGGACTATAGTTTCTTTGCTCTCAATTCTCTCATATGCCTTCAATGTACCATAGAGTTCCTTATATAGCTTTTCAAAGGGGTAATGAAAGGTCGAATCTGAGCAATCTCAAGGCATAGGGAAGTCCAGGAGTCAACTGAGTCGAATCCATGTTAAGGAAAACTCCAAAAGGATTTGGATTTTGTACACATCCCGATGTACGCGGTTTTAGGGGTTAAACCCACGTATATACGCAATTAAGGGTTTAAAAGTCGCGTGTATCATTTTTCCCATGTTATTAGGGATGGTCAAGGAAACATCAAAGGACAAAAAATGGTCCAAGGGGTCTAAGCAGTCTACAAAGGGATAGGGGGAAGGCCATATCAGAGTGATTCACCTAGAGTGGTAAAATCAGCTATAACAAGAAGGTTGGGCTAACTCTCCTCTCCAGGGTGCATCTTTCGGTCGAAGTAGAATTTGATTCTAAGTATTTTTCAGTTTTTGACCGGACACTACTGCCAAAAATTAGGAATTTCCATAGAAGTGGAATTTTTCAATGAGCCCAATGCCTGGATTGATCTCCTCCTCAAAATCAAAGTTTAGAGATCAACATCAAAGCTTTTGGTTGGACAGAACTACAGGAAATTCAAACTGTAATATGATCCTAAACTAGCTCTACAGAAATTCAGCTCCAAATCCAGATCCGACATCTTAACCTGGTAAGATATAAATCTTTTGTATTTCCATTTGAGGTTCTTAGTTAATATGTCTTATCATATAAAGCTTAATGAAAAGCTTGAGGGAGCTAATAACTTCCGAGACTGGAAGTATAGGATCTCCATGGTCCTGGAAGAAAATGAGTGGGACTCTTACATCACGGAAGAGGTTCCAGTTCGAGAGGGAGATGAGGCTAAATCCTTACACAAGAAGAAATTGGTCATGGCTAAGAGTATTATTGCTGATTCAATCAAGGATCACCTCATACCACAGGTGTCCTCCCTAAATAAACCTAAAGCTATTTTTGATTCCCTGACCAAACTGTTTGAAGGAAATAACATAAACTGGAAGATGACTCTCAGGAACCAATTGAATAATTTGAAGATCCAAAATGCGGAGACCATACCGTCATACTTCACAAGGGTCTCCCAGATCAAAGAACAACTTGAAGCACTGGATGAAGAAGTGGAGAATGCAAAGATTGTAATGACCACCTTGAATGGTCTCCCTAGGACATGGGACTCTTTCATTCAAGGGATTTGTGCCAGAAAGAAGCTAGTCAATTTTAGTAGACTGTGGGAAGAATGCTCACAAGAAGAATCTCGGATAGTAGCTCGAGAATAAAATATGGGAAGTGAAGATCAAGCTCTCACTGTTCACTCCAAGAAAAGCAGGATAGACTATCATAGAAGACTAAAGAAGAACATCCTCTCCATATTTTTATTAGATGCAAAAGGCATGAGGGTTGCATTTGTAGATGGCCAAGTCCTCATGTGACCAAAGGGAAAGACTATTGATGATGCAGTAGTGATTGGGGAAAAAGAAGGAGGTATACACAAATTGAAGGGCCAACTAGAAAAATCTTTGGTTCATGACTCAGTAGAACCAAATTAACTTTGGCATAGAAGGCTTGCACATGTGCACTACAGAGCACTACCACTTGCAAGCAAAGCTGTTGAAGGACTTCTAGAAATTCAGACAAAGCATGACGGAGTCTGTAAAGGATGTGTGAAAGGAAAAAACACAAAGAAGACATTTCCAAGTAGCGAGAGAAAGGAAAAAGGAATCTTGGAAATCATTCACTCCGATGTATGCAGTCCGATGTCATCCAGTTCATTAAGCGGGTATGTATACTATGTTTCTTTTATTGATGATTTTTCTAGGAAGACATGGATATACTTCTTGAATAGCAAAGATGAAGTATTCAGCAAGTTCAAGCGATTTAAAGCCTTAATCAAGAACCACATAGAAAAGAAGATCGAGACTTTTCGATCAGATAATGGCGGAGAATTCACATCAAATGAATTCAAAGCATTATGCAAAGATTTAGGGATTAAGAGGGAGTTAACCACTCCATATAATCCACAACATAATGGGGTTTTAGAAAGAAAGAATAGAACGATCATGGAAGCTACAAGGGCCATGCTTCATGATCAAGATCTTCCCATGCATCTATGGGTAGAAGCTGCTAGAATAGCGGTGTATGTACATAACCGTAATACACACAGAGTACTCAAGAACAAGACACCTGAAGAAGTCTTTTTCAGCAAGAAACCAGAAGTCAGCCATCTCAGAATATTCAGCTGTCTAGTGTACATACACATTCCGAAAGAAAAGAGGACAAAGTTATATCCTTCAAGAAAGAAGGGTATATTTGTGGAATACTCTGAAAGCTCGAAGGCTTACAGAATATACTTCCCAGGATTCAAGTAGACTGACATCAGTAGGGATGTAACATTTGACGAAGACTCAGCTTACAACAAATCCATAAAGAAACCTGCTCAAGAACCTGAAGAGACAAAAGCACCCAGAATTCACGACACAAGCATGAACGAAGAAATTCAAGAAGAATATTGAGAAAGAGAAGAACCTCAAGAACCTGTAGATCCACCTCATGAGAAGAATCCTCACAAGAGGAAACCTGCTTGGGTACGAGAAGCTATCCAAGGTGCAGAAAGATATGGGGCTCCAGAAGAAAATCACAGAGAAAGGAAAAGAACTAGGTCTTGCTTCGGTTATGTATCCTTATTATGTGACTTCATTGATAAAGAACCTTCCAACTATGAAGAAGCGACAGAAAGGAAAGAATGGAAGGATGCTATGATTGAAGAGTATCAATTGATCATGAAGAATGATGTCTGGGATATTGTCCCAAGACCAGAAAGGAAGTCTGTTTTAACTTCCAAATGGATCTATAGGATCAAGCATGCTGCAGGTGGTAGCATAGAGAAATATAAATCAAGATTTGTGGCTCACGGCTTCTCCCAGAAAGAAGGAATAGATTATGAAGAAACTTTTGCACCTGTAACTAGATACACTTCCATCATATCAGTACTTGCTCTGGCTATAGTGATGAAATGGAAGATACACCAGATAGATGTCAAGACTGCTTTCTTGAATGGTGTAGTGGAAGAGGAAGTGTATCTGGAGCAGCCACTTGGTTTTGAGACACATGACAGGGAGAATCATGTTTGTAAATTGAAGAAAGCCCTGTACAGTTTGAAATAGGCACCCAGGACATGGTATGGCAGAATTGATGGATTTCTATCCAGTTTGGGATTTACCAAGAGTAAAGAAGATTCCAACCTTTACTACAAGGTTGAATATGGTAATCCAGTGATACTCCTACTATATGTAGATGATCTGTTTATAACGGGTATGGATGGGTTGATTGCTGATACGAAGAGAAAGCTTGTTGCTGAGTTCGAAATGAAGGACTTAGGTATGATGCACTATCTTCTGGGCATGGAGGTGTGGCAGAATACAGATGGAATTTCCTTGGGACAAGGGAAGTATGCAGTAGAGATCCTCAAGAGATTTGGGATGATGGATTGCAAGGCCATGACCACACCTATGGCATCAAACCTGAAGTTATTGAGTGATGCTTCATCAGAATGCAATGTATCATCAGAATATTGGGTCCTTGATGTACCTAATGAATATGAGACCAAACATTTGCTTTATTGTGAACACCTTGAGCCAATTTCTAACAGATCCGAGACATGTTCACTTGATTGTTGAAAAGCATATTCTGAGGTACCTGAGGGGTATAGTTGATTATAGGCTCAAATATAAAGCTGATTAGAAGATTAACTTGGAAGGTTATGTTGATTCTGACTGGGCAAGCAGTGCCATTGATAGAAACATCACCTCAGGGTGTTGCTTCAGTATGGTATCAGGTGTGATCTCTTGGTTTAGCAGGAAACACTCTTGCGTGGCACTAAGTAAAAATAAAGCAGAGTATGTTGTAGCTTGTTCAGCTAGTTGTGAAGTAGTATGGCTGAGGAAGCTACTGTTCGATTTATTTGATCTCCATATGGATGCTACTTGTATATATTGTGACAACCAGAGTTGTGTGAAGTTGTTTGAGAACCCAGTGTTCCATGACAAGTCAAAGCATATCGAGATCAAATATCACTATATCAGGGATATGGTGTAGAGAGGAGCAATGAAGCTCCAGTATGTTGTAAACAAAGAACAGATAGATGATGTATTGACTAATCCATTGGATAGAGTGAATTTTGAATACTTCAGGGAGAAGCTTGGTGTTCTCTAGATCGAGGTTCCCTCCAAAGGGAAGTGATGAGTTGTCACATCCCCATGCCTCCGACCGGAGAAGAGGACATGACCAACAGATCAAACACGACCAGGCAAACCACCCCATGAGCATAATCAAAGAAATCAATGCTGGAATTGAATCTTACAAGCATACACAGATGCAGAATAATCAACAATCAGTGGAAGCACACACATACATTTCCAGCATGAACATCATAATTCATTACACATCAATATAATTGCAGAGATAGAGAGCAGTACTTATCTGTGGATGAAGAATCCCGCAACCAGCTACGTCGCTACAACGTTCCACCCAACCATAGGCCAGCTCGCTCATTGATCTCTTAGCAATGCTGCCACCCCCGAGTTGGGCATGATTCCTCCAAGGATAAGGGTTAATTGCAGGCTTACACATATCCAAGGGAACACAAACAGCCAAACCAAATACCGCTGGGTTTAACAGGCCTTCAACAAGCGGCCAAGCCAGCACCATCCAAGGGACAACCACTACATACCAATAGCAAAACAACCCTTCCCAGCCTTGTCAAGGAGGAAAAACAACCAGGAAAAGATCCCAAGCCAAGGGTGAGACACAGCTCAAATCCAACCACACTACTGAGTTGTTCTTGGCCCTAACGTGGCCAAAACAACTCAGCCAGAACACCCAAAAGATGATTGCATCCTCAGCAACCAAAACCAGGGCAATTCAGCAACCCAAACTCACAATGAGTGGTGGAAACCAATCACAGCCCATGGAGGTTAATAAACAGCGTTCCCAGCATAACCATGGAATCTCAAACGCAAACCCCAGTAGAAAACGGCTCACCACGAATACACAGTGGTCCAAAACGAAATGGGACACCACAGCCAACAAAATGCAGGAAAGACCATAGTCCCAAAACGAATTCAGTGAGCACGGCTCACAACAGGGGAAAAACGACTCAGCAACATCCAACAGTCATGGAAGAATGGCAGCAACCCAAATCGTGGGTGAAAATCAACATCAAGCAGAAAACATGGATTAAAGCCATGGCTATGACACATACCAGTGGAAATCGGGCCCTTGAGGCCGTTCTACCTGCTTGTTGCATGCACAACCAAAGAAGAGCCACGACTGGTGCGTGAGGAACACAAAGTAAGACTCACAGCCTGCATGAGGACGAACAGCATGTCCCTCTACGTGAGACCAACAGACAATGCAGGAATGAACCGCCCAAGAGAGGAACTCGCGATGGGATGAATGCAGTCGTGGGTGGAGTGTGGGTGTGGAAAAAGGACTGACAGTCCTGCCACCCCACTCCCAAAGGCAATAACTGCCTCAACCACCAGCCATGACTTCCCCCAACAACAAAACCAAGCCATTGAAGAGGTTGGTGAGGTTGGGTAAGACAAGGCAATTCAAACAAGGAAAAAGGTGGCAAACACACAAGGTGGTAACATATGGGTTTTTCCCCCATAACCAAGGTTTGACATCCCCCAACCCCTTATCCTTTGGAATCACGCCCTTTTCATTCAACGTTGCACTGCCGTAGCTGGTTGTGGTTTTAGTTTTATTTGATGTGCGTGTCTACATGATGCCAAATTATAATGTGCCTTATAGCACGACATACCATCGGCAATTATCCCCATTGCCGAAACATACACAACCAAATCGATGGTGGGGCTTTTGCCTTGAGCTCCTCACCACGATTAATTACAATATATACATCATGCAAACGAGGTTGAAACCGGGGACATTACATTCCCCTCCTCCTTGGAATAACACCATCCTCGGTGTTCCATTACATATATACAATACATATACAATTGCACATCAAAATTTCAAAATTGCAGATCTGTCCCACGTTCAATCATTTACTTGGAACGTTCAAGACCAAGCCCTTCAGCTTCCATGGACTTTTCCTGCTGGTTTACAACTTCCAGCTGATTCCCAAAGTCTAGGAACCTTGCGGCTATTTCCTTCATCATGTTCCCTCATTGGGTAGTCCCAGCGTAAATGATGTCCTCCGCATCTACAGCATTTCACTGGCTGCTTCATCTTTACCTGCTCAATTTTCTTTGAGTCTTCATGCCTGGACCGTTTCTTATTGGGTCGCCTGGACAATTGTCCCACTACTGATCCACCTTCCTTTCCTTTGCGATTGCTCCCAGAAGGCTTTTCACCTCCCTTTGCAACCCAATAAAGTCTTACAAAATCTGGTGGTTCATTTCACTCTGCCTTCTCTGTATCTCGAGCATCTCCCCAAGGTTCTCTTGGGTCTTGGCAATCACTTGAAGGAGACTTCCAGCTAAGTCCAACAACTTTTGATCTGCTACCATAATCAACGTGCACCACCTGGTTTCACTTTTCCACCTGTGAAATGCACCATTGAAATTCTATTAGACCAAGCATAATATTAAAATCAATTAGTTAATTACCCAATTGGCATGACAGTCCAAGTCTCCTTAATGAGGCTTTCATATTTTTCATGCCTTCCCCCAACAG
>LPNX010332477.1:80072-91634 GCA_001517045.1 Pseudotsuga menziesii
CATTACCGCTCATTTCGAGCTTTCCAGGACAGTCACATGTCCACATGCACCCCTATGATGCTCTCATAGTCCTCGCTTCCCGCGATACCTATATCCAAACATTGAATAGATTCACATGTTTAGTTTATTTTCATCAATTTTACCTCTAGAACAAGAGCTTAAAACATCATAACCAAATCAGACACACATGTATATTCATAAGCAAAACAATCCAATACTTATCTGTATTGTACATTTCTTCATTCGTCCACAGGATCCTGCTTCGCTTTGCAAGCCTTGGGATCGCCTATGGACTCAGATGTTAGGTCAGCACGTAGGCTTTTCCTCAACATCAAATAATCAATGTCCAACCAGTACATAACCATGTCAACTGGGCTTGGAACTTTATCATGACCATTTCCAGGTCTAGGATCTAATATGGATCCTTAGGCACATCACAGCCCATTATACACTCATGTCAACAATGACACATACACTTATACCAACCATACACTTATACCAACATACACTTATATCGACCATAACCCTTACTCTGCAACCCCTCACAACAACCATTTACCATTTTACCTTTACCTTTTACCTTTAGCCTATCCACACAAGCAACACAAGCAATACAAGCAGACTCATTAGCATTATTGCTTTAAAAATCGTAATCACATTTCATATCATTCACTATCAAGTATTGAGACACCAGGAGTGCGTCCACTCCCTAAAGTGTAATCAATATTGAAAATCCTTTCATGATTCGACATCGAAAAAGTGTGCACCCATTCCCGGTGTGTGCCATGCAGGCCCTATCCATATTCAAGCAATCAGTCATCATGGAAATAAATCAAAACATGTTCTGCATATGGAAATTTAATAATTAAACATTCATATTCATAGCAAGGGTTACAGAACACTTATCCATTTGCTGTCGCAGTATGCCTTTATATCTGTTAGGCACCGTCAAGGAGTTGGGAAAGGCTGAATGCTAAGCTGGTGAGCTCGTTGCAGAGCTAGGAACACCTACACCAGAACTAGCCTGACTTCTAAGACACCCACACACACCCAACACAAGGAATCAGTCCCTTCTCTGCTATACAGTCCCTCAGGCCCTACATTCCCTTCCAGTGCTATCCCGGGGTTGTGGAGAAGAAAGTCAGCCCTCTAGCTATGTCTGTGTGGTTTCCAATCACCAGGTTTAAGCAAACCAAACCCTCATCCCTGCTTCCTTTTTACATTTCACATTCACACATGTGTTACCGACATAACCCATACCATCTCACTCATGTTATCACCAAACATGCAGTGCGGACGAGACATTTTCAAAAATTTCTAATGGCGTTTCACCTTAAACCCATTTCCAAGGGAAAACCTTCCCATGAAGTTTGGCTCTTACAGGTCATCACACATGATCTTCCTGCAGTGTGTACTCCTAACACATTCATCAAATAGCCAAACAGTCATTCATTACCTGATATTACAATCCTAATTGATCGTTCCATAACCAAGCAATGACATTAGCAATCAAATTCAATAAGAATTTACAATTCTATCTACTACAGAAATTGACTTGCTCAATTGTGGGTTTCTTGTAAGCAGCATTACTATGCCCATTATAATTTTATGCTTACTATCATAACATGAATACCCACTTACCATGTGTCCCTCCTGACACAATATCACACAAGCCAACAATGATTAGTAGTCGTTAGCACTTTCTCAAATCCGAAATTCACCATTCGAATTTTAACAACCTATTATGCATATCATATGGTAGATTCTGGCATTGGTCAGGGTCTTACCTCTCAATGCCATTCTCGGAATAATCTACCTGAAACATAAGCTTCAAACATCCAAACACAAGCTTATGCAAGCCAATAGTGACTAGTGGTTGTCAGCAATTTCTCAAATCCGAAATTCACCATTCGAATTTTAACAACCTATTATGCATATCATATGGTAGATTTTGGCATTGGTCAGGGTCTTACCTCTCAATTCCATTCTTGAAATAATCTACCTGAAACATGAGCTTCCATCAACCAAACACTTGGTAAGTATGGATGCATATACTATCTCATTGCTACAACCATCACTGAAGCATTTTCAGAATTTATAAAATTCAAATACTCCCAACTGCTAGTCACATCAGTGTTATCAAAGCTCATTTACTTCATGCAATCATTATCATACTAACATTGCAAGGTATAATCACAGCATTCATGCAATTAAATGAAGGTTTAGATGCCCTTACTTCACAAGTGTATCATTCATACCACCTTGCTCTTCAATAGAGCATTTCTGGTAGCCAATTGATCATGACTATCCTGCATTCATAGCAACCTCTGAAATGGTTTCTTTACCATTCCATGGAATCTGTCATAAGCAAAATCTTACCTGCATGGGTCGTACTTACACCCTTTCCATGACCAATTTGGTTGGTCCTTGCGGAGATTGCAGAATTTTCTCACCAACTTTTTATTATGGACTCGTTGCCTTATCCCTTCTCCAGAGGGTTGCTGGTCACATCCATCAGCATCAGCAACATATTTAGCTAGGTCCATGTCATCGTTGGTTTTTCCACTAATGCCAACATCAAAACAATGATTATCATTAGTGGTTCATTATACATATATATATCTCCCAATATTCTTACCAATCATGCAATATCCTATGCATGCAATACATATCCTCATGCATTTCAAGCATAAACTTAGGAAATGTAGTTAAATTCATCAATATAGGGTTTTAGGGAAAAATTCCCTTTTCAAGCCTTTCATCCTGGCATGGAACTCCCTTTCCACACAACAGCTGGTTGACTTCATAGTCCTTGCTGCCCCTGAGCATGCAATTGTCCAGATTTGTCCCTTTGCTAATAGCGGCCATAATTAGCACTTGCTGCTTCATGCTTGGATTATGGTCACTTATCCTTGTTCTCCACTGGATAAGCTTTCCAACACCTATTCACATGCGTCATTCCGACCTCGGGTGTGAAAACCACACCACTTCTAAGACGAAGACTTTCACCAATTCGGCACTTTCATTACACTACTGCAAAGTAGAATTTTCACATTCTTCCAATGATCTCAGAGCCATTTTGGCAACTTCTTTTTCGGCATCCCTCTGATTCAAACTCTTGCCCAAAACACAGGATTTTCCTTCTCACAAGAACGACGGGGGTTAAGGGGGCTTGCCCCCTTGTGGCTTCGCTCTCAGGACCCTTATCCCGTCCGCTGAATCGGATCTCAGGAGCATCATCACATCCGCAATGTCGGCTCCTTAGAATCTCCAACCTTCCGCAATGGCAGCTCCTCGGAAGCTCCAACCTTCCGCAACGGCGACTCCCTGGAAGTTCCAACCTTCCGCAACAGTGGCTCCCTGGAAGTTCCAACCTTCCGCAACGGCGGCTCCCCGGAAGCTCCAACCTTCCGCAACAGCGGCTCCCTGGAAGCTCCAACCTTCCGCAACGTTGGCTCCCCGGAAGTTCCAACCTTCCGTAACGGTGGCTCCCCGGAAGTTCCAACCTTCCGCAACGGCGGCTGGCCGCACAAACCTTAACATCTTCCGATTGAAACTTACAGAAAACAAAATTAACGTCGGACGTCGGCGAACTTTCAAGTCGTCGGGCATCAGACTACTTTCCCTTCCGATTTACTCCAACACTTAGACAAATTTTTAAACCTTCCTGTGACGTCGGCGGTCGGAGGAATTTCCCATCGGAAGACTTAACCGTTTGGGCTTCCGCAACGGTGGACGGAAAACTTCACCAATTCATCCACAACGGTGAACGCCCACTTCGCCATTTCTTCCGATTTAGCAGTTAGAACCACTTGAACGTTGGACGTCATAGGACTTTCGTAACGTCGGACGTCAGACCATTTTCCCTTCCGATCACTCCAACACTTAGACAAATTCCCTTCGTCGGCAATCGGATCACTCTCACATCGGATGTGGAATCGCTTCGCCGTCCGTAACAGCGGATGGAGAACTTCACCAGTTCGTCCACAACTATGGGCGTCCACTCCTCCAACGGCCCGACTATTCCATACTTAGCAAAATTTTCTCAAAATTTTTGCTTCTCTACTGAACAGAGAAGGTAATTCTACCTTCTGTCACTGCACCTTCTTGGCCCATAGAGGCCCATTGTTGCAACCTTCGCTCTGATACCACTCTGTCACGTCCCCATGCCTCCGACCAGCGAAGAGGACGCAACCAATAGATCAAACACGACCGGGAAAACCGCCCCATGAGCATAATCAAAGAAATCAATGCTGGGATTGAATCTTACAAGCATACACAGATGCAGAATAATCAACAATCAGCGGAAGCACACACATACATTTCCAGCATGAACATCATAATTCATTACACATCAATATAATTGCAGAGATAGAGAGCATCGCTTATCTGTGGATGAAGAATCCCGCAACCAGCTACATCACTGCAACGTTCCACCCAACCATAGGCTAGCTTTCTCATTGATCTCTCAGCAATGCTGCCACCCCCGAGCTGGGCATGATTCCTCCAAGGATAAGGGTTAATTGCAGGCTTACACATAGCCAAGGGAACACAAACAGCCAAACCAAATACCATTGGGTTTAACAGGCCTTCAACAAGCGGCCAAGCCAGCACCATCCAAGGGACAACCACTACATACCAGCAGCAAAACAACCCTTCCCAGCCTTGTCAAGGAGGAAAAACAACCAGGAAAAGATCCCAAGCCAAGGGTGAGACATAGCTCAAATCCAACCACACTGCTGAGTTGTTCTTGGCCCTACTGTGGCCAAAACAACTCAGCCACAACACCCAAAATATGATTGCATCCTCAGCAACCAAAACCAGGGCAATTCAGCAACCCAAACTCACAATGAGTGATGGAAACCAATCACAGCCCACAGAGGTTAATAAATAGCGTTCCCAGCATAACCATGGAAACTCAAACGCAGACCCCAGCAGAAAACGGCTCACCATGAATACACAGTGGTCCAAAATGAAATGGGACACCACAGCCAACAAAACGCAGGAAAGACCACAGTCCCAAAACAAATTCAGTGAGCACGACTCACAACAGGGGAAAAATGACTCAGCAGCATCCAACAGTCGTGGAAGAATGACAGCAACCCAAATCGTGGGTGAAAATCAACAGCAAGAAGAAAACGTGGATTAAAGCCACGGCTATGACACATACCAATGGAAATCGGGCCCTTGAGGCCGTTCTACCTGCTTGCTGCGTGCACAACCAAAGAAGAGCCGCGACTGGTGCGTGAGGAACACAAAGTAAGACTCACAGCCTGCGTGAGGATGAACAGCATGTCCCTCTGTGTGAGACCAACAGACAATGCAGGAATGAACCGCCCAATAGAGGAACTCGCGATGGGAAGAATGCAGTCGTGGGTGAAGTGTGGGTGTGGAAAAAGGACTGACAGTCCTGCCACCCCACTCCCAAAGGCAATAACTGCCTCAACCACCAGCCATAACTTCCCCCAACAACAAAACCAAGCCATTGAAGAGGTTGGTGAGGTTGGGTAAGACAAGGCAATTCAAACAAGGAAAAAGGTGGCAAACACACAAGGTGGTAACATATGGGTTTTTCCCCCATAACCAAGGTTTGACATCCCCCAACCCCTTATCCTTTGGAATCACGCCCTTTTCATTCAACGTTGCACTGCCGTAGCTGGTTGTGGTTTTAGTTTTATTTGATGTGCGTGTTTACATGATGCCGAATTATAATGTGCCTTATAGCACGACATACCATCGGCAATTATCCCCATTTCCGAAACATACACAACCAAATCAATTGTGGGGCTTTTGCCTTGAGCTCCTCACCACGATTAATTACAATATATACATCATGCAAACGGGGTCAAAACCGGGGACATTACATGAGTCCGTGAGCCATTCTGACATGGTGAGAGGGTTGGTTCCTTACATGGTTAGATGTAAGTGTTGATCCATTCTGTCATGGTGAGAGGATTGGTTCCTTCCATGGTCAGATGTGAGTGCTGAGCCATTCTGAGGTGGCTATGAGATGTGTTCTCACATGATCAGATATAAGCGTTGAATGTCATTCTCAGGGAGAATGGAGGCACTTGGTCAGTTACCAGGAATTTGTTCAATATGGGACCGACACTCAGCCTGGGGTTGATAGCCTTTTTGAAATGATGTGTGAATGAGTTTCCTATCATGGTCAGATGTAAGTGCAAATCCTTTCTGACATGATGTGTGAATAAGTTTCCTATCATGGTCAGATGTAAGTGCAGATCCTTTCTGACCTAATGTGTGAATGAGTTTCCTATCATGGTCAGATATAAGTGCAAAGCCTTTCTAACATGATCTGTGAATGAGTTTCCTATCATGGTTAGATGTAAGTGCAGATCCTTTCTGACATGATGTGTGAATGGGTTTCCTATCATGGTTAGATGTAACTGCAGATCCTTTCTGACATGATGTGTGAATGAGTTTCCTATCATGGTCAGATGTAAGTGCATAGCCTTTCTGACATGATGTGTGAATGAGTTTTCGATCATGGTCAAATATAAGTGTTGGAGATCCTTTCTGACATGATGCGCGAATGAGTTTCCTATCATGGTCAGATGTAAGCACAGAGCCTTTCTAACATGATGTGTGAATGAGTCTCCTATCATGGTCGGATATAAGTGATGGGCGGTCCTTTCCAACTCAGTCATATATAAGTGCTGAAGAAGATGAAGACCTACTTGGAGGCTAGGCCTACAACTACCATGAAAAAAGGTTGGCTCTGTAGAACTTCCCGTGATGAGAAGAATCAAGAGATAGCGCCCGTGATGATGTTCCAGCAGTAATGATCCATATCAAGTGATGATCCAGATCCAGATGAAGATGACTTGAAGATGAAGATGACTTGAATATGAAGATTACTTGAATATGAAGATGACGAGAACTTGATGATGATCCATAGAAGAAGACGTGTGCTGATAAATTGTGTCAAGAGAATACCTTCCTACTTAAGAGGGAGTGTTGGTGTAATTGTAACTTCAGAATGTATTCACTTGTATATTGTACCCTGATGTTTATTCTGGTAAGTGGTTGAGTCATGTCATGCCTCAATGTTCCTATTGGGAGATTCTATAATTTAAACAAGTCATGTAAAGTCATTGTGGGTAACCCTCCTATTGATCAAGGGTTAAAGTCCCCGCAGTTGTGGGGCCCTAGGGTTATTAGACTCTCCTAGAGAAGTCGGCCCTAATGAGCTATTGTCAAGTCAGGAATTAGTATAAATAGAGAGTGATCATCTATATTTATCATATATTCACTCACACTCAGTTGTAGCGCATAACTAAGAGAGAAGAAGTTGCCCGGACAAGAGAGAGAGAGACTACTGCTGTCGGGAGATCATCTTATTGTTTTTGGGGTTTTTATTTTAGTGCTAATTCTATCTCTAAGGAAGTTGCAGGGTTTTCTCCCTTATGGTTTCCCCAAGGAAAATATTTGTGTTCATTGTCTCTTATGTTTGATTGTTGTGCTTGTTATTCTCTTAGTTAAAGATCCTAAGATAATGCTAGCTTGAATGATAAAAATCTAACAAAAAATATTATTTAGGTATCGAGTCTTGGCTTTCCTCCCTTGACCATGTTGAGGCCTTAATACCCATATCTAATGCTCAAAACCTCATAAAGGCATGTGCAAATTTTCTTGGAGACCAAGCATACCAAGGTAAATGAAACCATGGAAGGATCTATTAAGGTTGTTCAACACATCATTCTTGGCTCTAGATGGATAGAAGCATCTTCTAGGGGCTAAGGCCTAGGTTTCCTCCCTTATTATGTCTAAGGTCCCCAGACACATACATATTACTTAGAAACCCATAATGATTCTCATATCCCCATTCAAAACATAAATATCAACATGAGAGGTCATCTATGGTAATTCAAGGTGTCTTTCATGGACCTTGATCTCTAAAAGCTAGTTTACAACCTAAAATTAAAGATTTTGTAGCAACCATGATTAACACCTTATCCTCCATATCTATATCTAATGCTAAAAATATCCTAATCATGACCATCTCCCAACTTAAAGGTTGAGGATACCCTTAAGAGATCATGTGTGTGGGTACTATTGACCCGACTTACAATGGAGGTTATACCTCATGACTCTATGATGGTCGGGGGGGAGGGATAAAGGCACAAATGATTAGTGATTAAGGATGAAAAAAGGGAGAGAGTTCTATAGGGAGGGATAGTTGCAAAGATAAAGATAAGGTGGATAGAGAGAGTAAGAGAGTGAGAGATAAGGGAACAGGTTGAGGCAAAGATAACACTAGGGAGAGATAGAATGAGAGAAGGGGAGAGACAGTGAGAGAGGGAGGGATTGATGGTGTGAGATTGTGTGTGTGTGTGTGTGTGTGTGTGTGTGAGAGAGAGAGAGAGAGAGAGAGAGAGAGATTGATGGTTGGGGAGAGAGAGACTAGAGGGAGGTGTGAGAAACAAAGAAAGTGGGAGGTTGTGTGTGTGTGTGATGGGGAAGGAGAAGTCAGTGGGGCGGTATGGATGAAGATGGTGTAAGGGAGAAAAAGAGACATAGAGATAGATAGGGAGGGAGGGATACAAGGGAAGAGAGAGAGAGAAGGGGGGATGGATAAAGGAATAGAGGGTTAGTGATTAAAGGAGAAGATGGGAGAGAGTGCTATAGGGAGGGATAATGGTGAAGATAAAGAGAAGGTGGAGAGTGGGGTGGTAGGGACATGGATGGAGTAAGGGAGAGAAATAAATATATAGGGAGGGATGTAGAGAGAATGAGGGATAGATATTTAGAAAGATATGGGGGTATCTAGTGATTATATGGAGAGAGTTAGGTAGGCATAGAGAGAATATTTATATGCATGAAAATAAGGGAATACTAAAAACATTTGTTTTGTATGTAACCATACAAAACATTTGTTTTATTTTGATTTTATTCGTTGCATTAGTCGTGCACCTAGCCTATTTATTGTGCTTAAACATATCGCATACACAATTAGATTCTCATTATCGCGTGCGTGTTTTGTGAGTGTATAAACAGTGGACTATCCCTATCTGACAACAAATTTACTCTGTCTAAACATAAAACAGGTTATAGCACTATTTTTTTAAACATAACACAAGCTCGCCATTGGAAATATTCACAATACACCATCTCCATCATTCTTTTTGTTATGCAGGTGCAGCATTGAGGACATCTTTCATGGTTGATCAATGTGGTGTTGGGTTATATGATCATATTTGAAGAAGACAATCAACAACCTTGAAGAATCTCCAATTGAATAACACCAAAGATAAGGTCTTTGAAAGATTCATTTTTCCTATAATTGAGGAGCACACAAGATAAAATATCAAGATTCAAGACCATTTCATGGTGATGGTGGATATACACAATTGTACAAGAGAATCACATTGAGGAACAATTTATGATTTAACTTTCATTTTCTTATTATTGAAGAGTGCCAAAGGAAAATTTTATCATTCATACTTGTTTTGATGGGAAATATGAATGATTGAGAAGGAATATTGAAGCCACTTGAAGGATCTATAGTTCTAAAGCACTAAAGTTTTGAAATATTGTAATTGAGGAGCAACAAAAACAAACTATATTGAATTGATCATTGTGGTGATGGGGAATGTACGTACCGTGGAAGAAAATCGGCAAGGAAGAAGAGACCTGAAGAAGTCATTGAATAAGAGAAAATAAGAAAAGAATAGACATAATGAATCAGAAGTTTTCTCTAGAAACTAATCCAAATCCAATTATAGAGGATACCACGGTTAATCGTATTAATCCACCACAAGAAAAAAATAAGCATTCAATGGAGGGACCTTCAATTTCCACAATAGTTGTTGAACAAGCACCCCATGGACGTAATCAAGAAATAAAATGTAGGTGCTCATTAGGGGATCTTTCAATTCCTACTTCAAGTCAGAGTGATCAGTTACCATCTCAAGATGAAGCTCATGAAGAAACACAAAATTTGTTCACCTCTTGTTGTTATACAAGTGATCAAGTCAAAGAGGTGTTGGACATGGAGCCTACTGTTGAAGAAGAAAATGTTATCCGAACCATTGATGAGGATGTTGGACTTCCACCATCCAACTACCAGGAAGATAATGAAGTACAACAAGCTACTACTGAAACGCCCGAGCATCTTGGTGATGCGCTACATGGTATAATTCCAACCCCCTTACCTCCATTAGAATGCACACATCGAAGAAATACGAAGTGTACACAAGTTGATGAAAGTGTCCTCAATTCCATTGAAGGTATGTTATCTAAACGTAGTATTGCTTATCAAACTCAATAGATACTAAATAAATATTTTGTTTCTAAATGTGATGGAGATAAATGTAGATTATTTTTATCATTGTTAAAATCTAGGGGCATGAATATTGTTAGGAAAAAGTTATGGATAAAGATGATAAAGAATTATGGACCAAGTTTCTCATATAGTTAAAAGCTTAGTAGATTCCTTTGGTAAAATTGGTAAGAACAAACGTTAAAAGGACCACAATGCGACTCGTCGTGTTTTGTCATAGGCAATTGTAAATAAGAACACCAAGGTCATTCGTTTTCTCAAGCCTACATCCAAACTATTTAATTTGAATGTAAAAACCCTACGTATGTATTCTATTAGAATATAACATCTCGACAAAACCGATCAAACAAGTTTTGGGGCATTTATTGGTCGGTTTCCACATTGTGACATGAAGCTAGTTGATGCAATAAAGGGACTAGTGCAGAGTTTTTGGTATGATCACACAAGGCCTTCCTCAAACCGGAAGGATGTACTAAAAATGAGAAGAGGTTCAAAGGATCATGAACCACATATTAAGAATCTCCTTGATATAACACAGACAAAACTATATGAGAAATTTAGGAATGAACATAGTCAATTGAACTTGGGGAAAATATCTTTTGAGAAATGTAAGCCCTTGTATGTTAGAATAAATACTCTTCGTAATACTTGTTGTTGTAGATACCATGTAGAATATGAATATTACTTTGAAACATTTTTGTACATTCGTTGTGTGTTTCATACTAACCACATGCAATATTACTCCCTAACAATACCACCGACTTCATTAAGAGAATTCATTCATAGCATCATGTCCAATAGGCCTGAGGGGAAAACATATTGTGAAAAATATTATTTGGATGGAACATGCTCCAACTGTGATGGAATGGCATTATTGAGACAATGTATGCACAAGATTGGAGATAGTGAATTTTGGAATATGGTTATAGACATTAAGAGTTTCAAATATATCTGCTGTGAAATAGTCCCAAGGAAAGAAAGAAATGTTAGAATAATCAACCCATAGTATTTACCCACTTAGACATTATTCCATTTATTTTGTCTTATTTGCCTAGTCCATGAGTCCCACCATGTGCAAGTTGTCAATTGCCTATCCATAGAGGTCAAACTTGCCATTATTGACTCATGGAGCACTTTGGAAAGTCTTGGGAATCAAATCTGCTTTATTCCTGGCCTCCTAGGCGCCCTTCTGCTTTTTCTGCTTTGTTGACTGCTTTTCCAGTTTTTAAAGCACATAAGGAAAGCTAGACTAGGTGAGG
>LPNX010332477.1:91959-131959 GCA_001517045.1 Pseudotsuga menziesii
CAAGAAAAAAAATACAATTGGTGACATCTTAGGTATGCATTTATCTATAAATTTATGTTTGAACAGTTACATTTCAATCCTTACTTACAAAAAAAACTGACATTGAGACCATTTTGTGTCACCAGGTACAATTTACTGACTTCGTCAAGGAATTTATTGAAAAGACACATCAATATGTTTTGCATGTCCACTTGGAACAATGGCAGCATGAGAAGTTTAGAATATGCAGAGATACATTTCCCTGTGGTACTATACGTTTAGTTGTTGATTTTGTCGATAACTACACTCTGCAACCTCAAAATGAGGTCCAAAGTTAGTATTATCACTTTGGGCAGGTTTCCTTGATATTCAATATCACATATAGGCATGGCCCAAATAACATTGAAGAGCAAAGAGAAATTCTGAAGGAATATCACTTCTACATACGTGATGATAGGTTCCATGAATTCCACTATGTACGCCATTGCTTCATCATCTTCTATAATCACTTGAAGGGAAGGAACATACATATGGATCGACACTAGATTTGGTATGATGCATGTGCTGGTCAGTTCAAAAATGCACGCATATTTCAATGGTTGTGTTCATGCATAAAAACTACAAAGTGCCACATATGTGGAACTATTTTGAGACTGGGCATGGTAAAGGAGATCCTGATGGGGTCGGATCATGTGTCAAAACATCCCTATGAAGAGGGGAATTGAAATTATCTATAGAATCTACTATTTAAAATGCTCAATCTAAAGTGAGGTGGTGCACGTCATTAATGGGAGAGGAATCAACTATGTGAGTAGAATCCACAAGAAAGAGACATGTGGAGAGATTTTTTTTGGAGGTGATAGACATAGATAATTCACATGCATGAGAATTCAAGAAATTTCCTGGGACTCGTGGCTTTCATTCGATTCGATGCTCTGATAACCCAGTATTTGAAATTTGGACCATAAAACTCACTTTTTTTTTCCCGCCTTGTTGTGATGGTGATTGGGACAGATGTGAATCATTAGATTGGGTTGGTGTATGGGATCACATATCACTTCCACTTGATCAGCATGCAATTTTTGAGTTAACTCCGTTGGAAGAAGACCAATCATCTATTTCTATCTATTTTGATCATGTCTCAGACCTTGTACAACCTGGTATGATGCATTTCCTTAACATTTTTTTGTTTATTTACGTAGTCTTCAAAATCACATTAATGGCCTTGTATCACACAAAAAATATTTTGATAATATACCTACAATCATATTATGTAGGGAACATATAGGTAGTGGTTTCCTCAAAAGATAGTGAATGGGGTGGTGATTATTGGTTGGCACATTGTATAGAGGGAAAGAAAACCCTCAATATGTTCGTGACTAATGATGGAAACAACCACTTCCCAATCGGGTCTATGGTTGTTAAAGGTGAATACTTGACAGAGGACAACAATGCAAGAAATAAGGGTGGATATGTTTACAGCGATTACAAACCAGGTGCAATTTTATATCACTTTACCAACTTAATCATTGCTACAAACCTCCACGTACGAATAATGCCTAGCCGAAATTCATCGAAGGTACACTACTTCTTACTGGATACAGAGCACGAGAGACTAATGGAGACCATGATTATAAGAGATGATCCAGAGGGCTTGATTGTATGATAATAGGTGGGATCTAGCATGATGAGGTATGTTACATACTTTTAATTTTCTCATGCATGTTGTTGATGAATATATCAATTTTGTGTTCTTGATATTTCAAATTTTCATTTATGTTGTTTATAAATATGCTGAAAGTTCTCTTGTATGTCAAGTTTATGAATGTGATAATTTTTACATATGATCAATCATACCCTAAGATTATGAATGATCATGTAAATATCAATAACATGATCATGTCAATATCAATCATATGATCATGAAAATATCAATCATATGAACATTTCAAGATCTCTTTCACATGTTAAACATAACATTAGAATACATATATGTACCGCTGTAGGTCATACCTGTCAAAGTTGTTTGTAGGATCTCTTACAGGACTAAAACCCTAATATTTCAAGTAGGTCATATTGTCAAAGTTTTGAGCTGATCTATAAAACTAGGATGATGGAAACAAGATGCCACAATGATCACTTTCATAGCTTCCTTGGAAGTCTGTTGTCTCTCCTATGGTTTCTATTTTAAGGCTTGTATAATTTCCTTCTTAACAGTTCACCTCTTATACCATGTGAAATTTTAGATACTTAATCTAGATAAATGATTTATAACAATTATAACCATTAGTTCAATGCATAAATTTAACCATAAAACATTTACATAAAGAATTTAACATGTAGAATCTAGTTAAGAATAACAATGCACAAGAGACACAACATTTTATCCTGGGAAACCCTCATGGGGAAGAAAACCTAGTAGAATTTCTTAGAAGAATTATGTTTAGAAAACAAGTACAATGAAACCATGAACAAACCCTAACCCTCAAGGGTTTTACCACATGAAAAAACCTTAATGACACATGACAACAAGAGTACTTATCTCGATGAAGATGACCTCCAAGCCATAAGGATATCCAAGAATATCCTTCCCAACCAACAATAGAAGGAACCTACTCATGAGAAAACTCTAATACACAAGCTCATTAGGAAACCCTAAAATAAGAGTTTCCTCCTCCTTCATGTGCAAATCCAAGAGGAAAAATACAAGACATGAAGTGTCTTACAAATGAAGAAAATCAATCTTATTTATACATGACTCTAACTTTACAAGTGGGGCTTCACTTACATGTGGGACCACATAACTTAATTTTACATTTACATTAGACATCAAGCATTTCACACCAACAAGGGCCAAACTTGGAAAACCATGGATAGTGCGGTTGCGGTTGGAATTGCCATATTGCCCCTGCCCAAACACACTAGCAGGAGTTGACAAAATTCAAAATTATAGATCCGTGATGTTTTTTGCACACGGGGCACAACTCCACCAAGTGTCCCTGAATGGAATCTAGAGGTGACCTGCAACTTGCCATAGATGGATGTTCGGGACTCGAATCGACAAACCGTCGATTCCTTTGGATTTGTGAAATGATATTTTAGCTAGAGAGGTCTCTCTCACTCATGTGCATCACCTGTTGACTTCCGTATACAATGGTTTTTGAAACTAGGGTTTCACTCAGTAGGGGAGAATGCATTTCACGGCAATGAGGGAAAAACTTGGAAAACCATGGACGATGGGGCTGCGGTTGGAATTTCCATATTTTCCCTACCCAAACATGCTAGAAGGAGTTGACAGAATTCAAAATGGTTGCTTCGTGACATTTTCTGCACACCAGGCACAAGTCCACCAAGTGTCCCTGAATGAAATATAGAGGTGACCTGCAACTCACCATAAATGGATGTTGGGGCATTCGATCGATGAACCGTCAATTCCGTTGGGTTTGTGACATGGGATTTAGATAAGGGGAACTCTCTCCCACCTATCCATAGCCTGATGACCTCCATATATGGTGGTTTTTGAAACTAGGGTTTCACTCTGTTGGGGATAATTCATTTCACGCCAATGAGGGACAAAATTGAAAAACCACAGATGGTGTCGTTGCGGTTTACATTTCCATATGGCCCCTACCCAAACACACTAGCAGGAGTTGAAGGAATTCAAAATGGCTGCTCCGTGACATTTTTGCGTACTAGACACAAGTCCACCAAGTCTCACTCAACGGAATCTGGAGGTTACCTGCAACTTGACATAAATAGATGCTCGGGACTCCGATCGATGAACCATCAGTTTCATTGGATTCGTGACATGCGATATTAGATAGGGGGGCCTCTCTCCCTCTTTTCCATCACCCAATGACCTCCATATATGGTGGTTTCCAAAACTAGGATTTCCCTCAGTAGGTGACAATGCATCTCACGCCAACAAGGGACAAACTTAGAAAACCATGGACGGTGGGGATGCAGTTGGATTTCCCATATAGCCCCTACCCAAACATGCTAGCAGGAGTTGATGGAATTCAAAATGGATGCTCTGTGACTTTTTTGTGCACCGGGCGGAAGTCCACCAAGTGTCCCTAAATGAAATCTGGAGGTGACCTGCAACTCACCATAGATGCATACTCGAGCCTCCGATAAATAAACCATCGATTTTGTTGGATTTATGATGTGTAATTTTATCTTGGGGGCCTCTCTCACACCTATCCATTTCCCAGTGACCTCCGTGTATGGTGGTTTTCGAAACTAAGGTTTTACTTAGTACAAGACAATGCATTTCACACCAACGAGGGCCAAACTTGGAAAACCATGGACAATGGGGATGTGTTTTGTGTTTTCATATGGCCCCTACCCAAAAGCGCTAACAGGAGTTGATGAAATGCAAAATCGATGCTACGTGACATTTTTTGTGCACCAAGCACAAGTCCACCAAGTGTCCCTCAACGAAATCTAGAGGTGACCTGTAACTTGCCATAGATCAATGTTCGGGCCTCCAATCAATGAATTGTTGATTTCATTGGATTTGTGACATGGTATGTTATCTAAGGGGGACTCTCTCCCTCCTGTTCATTGCTTAGTGACCTTCGGATACGGTGATTTTTGAAACTAGGGTTTTTCTCAGTACGAGACAATGCATTTCATTCCAATGAGGGACAAACTTGGAAAACCATGGAAGATGAGGCTACATTTGTTGTTTCCATATGTCCCCTGCCCAAACATGCTAGCAAGAGTTGACAGAATTTAAAATTGTTGCTACGTGACGTTTCTTGTGCACCAGGCACAAGTCCACCAAGTGTCCCTGAATGGAATATAGAGGTGACCTGAAACTCACCACAGATCAATGCTCGTGCCTTCAATTGATGAACCATCAATTCCATTGGATTCGTGACATGGGATTTTAGCTAGGGGGACTCTCTCCTACCTGTTCATCACCCAATGACCTCCATATATGGTAGTTTCTGAAACTAGGGTTTCGCTCAGTATGCGACAATTCATTTCACGCCAACGAGGGTCAAACTTGGAAAACCATGGACGGTGGGGATGCAATTGGTGTTTCCATATGGCCCCTACCCAAACACGCTAGCAGGAGTTGACAGAATTCAAAATCGTTTCTCTGTGTGGGTTTTTTGTACCTGACATGAGTTCACAAGGGAACCATAACCCTAAGTAGGGTTTAATGTTTAACATGCATTGCCCACGGTTTGGACTTCATGACTTATGGTTTAGTATGCATATATTGTTAAACTATATTTTCATCAATGGGGAAACCCTAACCCTACTACGGAAACCCTAATCCTAACCAAGGTTTAGGGATTACCATGCACTAGAGTTGATGCTCAAAGTTTTCCAACAAATGGTCCAATCACTGAGAAGGTCTCACTTTTTCAACACTTGATAAGAACATAGTTGATGAGGCCAATCTTTCATGCTTTTTTATTTTGGAATATTTTAAATATATTTTCATTATGTGAATCACACCTTTTCTTGTATATTTTCATGCATAGTCTGGGTATGATTAAAATATAGTTTCGAGCTCCCTCACATTTGGACAGGTGTTCTAGACCGCATATTTGTGATCTCATGTTCTTCACACAAAGTCTCATGGATTTAATACTACATAATATTCTTGTATGGTTGATCCATATTTCCCAAGAATTTCCATAAGGACTTGAATGCCTCTTTAAGACTCAACGATGATTGTAAAGAGTTGTCACTACTTGGTTGTTATTGGCTTGTTTCTCATATCTCCCAGCAAGCAATGAGTTTCTCATTTTCAGTATGACTATCATGGACCTAGATGAAAAGCTTGTCTTATCTTACTGTCATAACTCAGTTCACAAGTAGTCTAATGTCCAACTAAACTTTTTCAAATCTGGTGGACTTATGCTTCAAATCATGTTGATTCACGAAGTTGGTTCTCGGTCCTTGGATTCTATTGTAGTTCCTTTAATGGTGAGTGATTAGTCATTGGGTGCTTGAGGTTTTTTGAATAGTGTAGTTGGTCATTGATGAAATTTGTAGCATGTATTTCACTTAGTTTATTAAATAACACTTGAATATTGACTTAACTTGTAATTTAATCATCCAAACTCACAATTTTTAATTAGATATATCCCATTGTTGTGCATGTAGTGAGTTCATTGAAACCTTGAAATACATTATATTGCGCTTAGTTTTATTAAATTACATGAGCAAGAAATTTGACTTAACTTGTAATGATCATCGAGAAATCACAATTTTTAATTAGATATCCAATTGTGCATGTAGTGATTTCGTTGAAACCTTTAAATATAATAGTTTGTTCTTTTGACATAGTGCATTCATAAGTAATAGATAATCCACACAAATCAACACAAAAGATTGACACAAGAACATGTAGAAACCGAAGAACAAATACAAAGTGAAATGTATCATTCATTTATAAGTGAAATTTCAATGTACTTGTCTCCAAAAGTACATGTATCCAAAACTATCCAAGCCACATGTACATGTATCCAAATGTACATATATCCCATAAGACACATCAAAACTCAAGCTTCCTCTTGTTCTTTCCCGATGTTGATCCTCTAAGCACATCTCTAGGATCAGTGTGTGTCTATGGATCCTGCAAATTAAATATCAATTGTTAAATTCAATTAACTATATACTAATACATTAGCTCAATAAAATAGCATATCTAAATTAACTCAACAATTATTAACATGTGCATAGAAATTGCATGAAACACTTGGTCGTTAATGGACATCTCACCTCAACAAAAGACTGTGACAAAGGGGATTGTGTTCCTTGTGTAGAAAATGAAACTCTTGGTTGAACATCAAGGATGGTCGCAACCATGGTCGAACCAGAGTGGCCAGGAACGGCTCTTGCTACTGGTGGCTACAATCACCAAATGTTGAAATAGTTAGACATGCATGAATAAACAATAGACAACAATAATAAACTATGTCTAGATCATGTTGAAATAGTTGTACCTATGTGTGGCTTGTTGTTATTGCATATACAATATTGACTATTGTATCTGTTAGCACTCTATTAAATTTTTGAGTGTAGGAGATATGTGGGAAGTTTAATCCTATCAAAAAGTATTGGAAAGGCAAACTTAGAGTTTGCAGGGAGGTTGATGGCATATAAGAAATAACATTCAGCTAGTGGAGTAGGTCGTGGAGAAAATGAAGGGAAGGACAGTGTAAATTGACGACCTCACTTTGGAGTAATGAACTTTGAAAGCGGCAAGAAAGTATATGGATCGAGGATGCAAGGTAAAGAAGAGAACATTGGATGTGCTGAAGGCATTAAATGAGAGTCATAATCGAAGGTTGAGATTGATAAGATGGCAGATCAACGACGTCAAAATGTTTCGCACAGCGAACATGCCCAACCAAAGCCACTTTTCCAGATTATGAAATGGGTTAAAGGGTGGAGGCATCTGACGATCCAGGGAGATCCACGGTCCTAAGAAATTTCGCATCCTAGACTAGCAAGGATGAAGTAGAGGTTTCCAATTGTGAAAAGTGGTACCGGATACGAATATCAATGGTCACGATGAAGAAGAGAATAGATCTATGGTCGAGTTTCTTTTCACAATCCGAACTAGCCCGGACAATGTCATTGTCCCGATTCACAAAGAGATGGTAGGACCCACTCAGATCGATGGTTGCATGAAGAGGTCGATCCCGATCGATGGGTAAGAACACGTCACGATCTAAGGCTATCCATTGTATCAAGAAGGGAGAAATTGGTGACATAAGTAAAGAAACGTGGACGGTGGATGTGAAAGGTTCCCCCAAATCGGAGGGTTGAGGAGGCCTCAAGGCTGCAGGTGTCGCATCCATTGTAGAGGTGATAAGGGAAGAGACGTCCATACGTGTAATATGCCTCTCGTCAGATTGGTTGATTCCCCGATGCCATTCATAGCATGCATATAGGTGAAATCATCCCTTTGGAAGAGTCATATCGCATAAAGACCGACGGCTTTTGTGTGAGTTGGCTTGCAAAAGTAGGGAAAGTAACCGGTGAACCCGCTACTCACACAGGGTGAGGCCAACATGAAGGGGGAGATCATTATGTTTTTTACATCACAAGAGCGAGGAATCGTGAGAGCATCCACTTCATTAGCTTTGTAGCATGGATCAACTATACAAGCTGGCATCCAGAAATACTTCATGTAGCAGATGGTAAGGTGTCGTGGCCGATGAAACGACATGAATAGATCCCCAGCAGGTAAAGGATCACTCTGCTCATGCCCTCACACACACTGATACAAAAAAAACACTCAATGAAAGAATGTGCAGGAATGTTGACCAGTCATTGCAAAGGTCAATATCGAAGCCTTATATATACTGCCTTCGAAACGTTGGGGATGAGCTACATATTTCCGGAGCCCAAGTTTCTGCTTCGTCGCGAATCCATAGAAGCTCAAAGAGTTTGGCGATGGCGATCTGGTTCAAAAGGCTTATCCATCTAGGTGTGCTGATGGTTGGTGAGAAAATTTCCACACTCACCTGTCACCTTGGTATTGCATGCCAAGGATGACACCAGTCATCAGGCCCAGACGTGAATAATTTTGAGAGATACACCCACCTGCAGATACCTGCACCTCCAACAATGCAGTCCCTTGAAACTTACTCCCCGTAAGTGTTTTTTCAGGAATCCCTGATACCATCGTGTTGACGGGCGTATTTGACTAAGCCCGCAACGGGGGAAAACGACCCAGTCCGGGATCCTTAGAACAGGCTCCAAGCTGTTTGGAATAGTCGCTCCCGACAGATTTAAAGGCTCTATTGGCCTAGGATCCTAGAAGACTAATGGTTACAATTAATGCTACTGATAATCAATGTTATTCCTATGCTTATAATTACAAAGATTAATCCAAGTTATATATTACAAGAATCACAAACTGTTAAAAATGAAACAATTAACCCTAAGAACGTGAACCTAGACAGAGTTCGTATCCTACCACGTCATGTTATAATTATATACACATGTACAGTAATTACAAAAGGATAATCTGAATATAATTAATGAAAAGATCTAACTCAACAGGATTCTTCAGATAGTACAAAAAACAGAAAATAAATAAAATACAAATCTGATCTAATACCTATCCTGACCAGGAGCAATAATTAATTTAACTTGTAACCGACAGATGTTGATAAAGACACTGTATGTAAACATTTGCTGATATTTAAAACATTCAAATATTGCAAATTCATACAAGCGTCGTTACACATTATGTAACAATAATATCAATTATTAAATACAAAACATGACATACCAACATAGTCAAAAACAGGAACAGCCGATACCTAATAAATAATATTTGCACAATTCATCAAGGAAATTATAACAAACATCCATGATATGGGAGAGCGAATAGCAAAACTGAAAGATACTATAAATCACATATAAAGTTTCAAAACTGTAAATGTGTGTACAACATCACCAGTCCAAACGCTGTAGCTACTGACAGCTAACTGCCTAGAAACACAGGTAGAACGAACCAGCAGTTTTGTTCTCACTTCCCCAGAGTATCGACCCCTTAACATGTTTACTATCGGCCCTTTAAATACATTTTGAATTTCCAAAATAACCTTCTCCAAGAGCTAATAACAACCAACATTGTGATCGCTAACAGATATCACATAAAAACGACAAGTGGAACATGTCGTTTTTTCCAACAAACCCACAGCTATTCCATCCATCACATAGGATCGAGGACATAAACGAGATAACAGCACCTGTAAAACAGTCCTTCAAAATCGATTTGTCTCCAGAAATAAAGGGATCATCCAAATAACCGAAATCATCAAAATCAGGGAAAGAGATATTCATAATGCTATCTGCGATAGAACACACAAGAAATATAATTAAAACATAATCAAAATAGTAACAACTAAAATCATTCACAAATCAATTTAAAATAATGAAATACCTGCAATCGATCAACAAAATAACATATCACCAAACACTACAGATTGACTGGAGCGTTAAAAACCTGGATATTAACTCCACTAGACTGACTTGGAGAAGGAGCTTTAAATTGCATGAGAGCGATCTGAGCATTGAGCTCACGCAACTTTTCCTCACTCTTTGCATTCTCATCCTGCAACTTAAGAACCCGCCTTATGAGTTTGTTTTTATGATTCCTCAGTCGTGAGAGATGTTGATCACTTACATCAACTTTTGTCTTTAATTTCACATTATCAGCTCTCAATAAACCCTAACTCGCAACTATTTTGTTCATCTTGTATTCCATTCGACGAACGTTGTCTAATAGGCAACTAATGAACAGAGGATGAATAGTTTTCCCAATTCCACGAGGAACAGTCGAGGTTGTTTTAACAGGCTTCTCTTTTACCACAAAATCAGTCATGCAATCGCCTAAAACTTCCTGAACCTTCTTATCCACTGCTGGATGACTATCACGATCAAGGGTAACATCAATGTCAGGCTCAACAGGCTGAACCTCTATAGACAGAGAAGTATTTTCAGAGATATCATCGAAAGTCACAGGGTGACTTTGACTAGCTGGATCAGCAACAGACTCACGATGAACCACATCATTATTAACAGGTGAAGAAGCAGTGATTTCCTCATCATCAATCACAACCGTTTCGACTGGAAGCTTAATATTCACGGGGTTTTTAGCCATCTTGGCTTTCGCCATACTCCTGGTTAGCCTTCTAGCCAGCTTGGATTTGGATAATTCTCCTCGACAGTCCCCAATTTTATCACTATCATTTGGCAGAGTAACAGGCGATAGAGGTGAGGTCTTCTTTACACGCCTAGACTCTAGAAGTGTATGAGGAGTGTTCATTGGATCACCCTTAGGTCCTTGAGAAGGTTCCACACTCTTAAGGCTAGGGTTTGACGTAGGTTTGCTCAGAGAAGCCGGACCTGAACCTTTATGTTTGCTACAGTCATCTGGACTGTCAAACATACAATGACAAAACCCTAAAAAACCATTTGATTCTATGAACTGCTCCCATGAGCGACCAGACTTCATCAACTCATTCTCAATTAACATACGCACTAACCCGTGGTGAAACAGACTGTGGCTTACGTGTTTTGGTCCCTTCTTTATGGCATTTGACATTTTAAACAAACTGTGGAGAAGATAGTAAGGGAGATTAATGGGAAATCCTATGAAAGCAGCCATCAAACGAAGATGGTATACATAGGCCGATGACAACCGACCTTCGCAGGTTAAATACCTATGAATTAACTCAAGCACTGGTCGCCATTCTTTGAGGAAATACTTACTTGCAACTCCTGTTCGAAAGGAAATTTCTTGAGTTGGGTTCTTCAGCAATGATCTCCATTCCGTAATCTCCATTTTCTGATACTTAAACCACCGCTGCCCAGACAGAGGCAAACCCGTTGCACTTGCAATCGACCTCTCATCCACCCGAAAGCACAAATCACCAACTTCTGCTTGGTAATTTACCAGGGACAAAGCAAACACTCTCGTGACTTCTGGATTGGAATCAGAAAACTTCTCGAAGAACGACAGCCACCCGACATCCTTGACCTTTTGCAACAGCCCAGGATTCGAATTCACCAGGGTTAATTCATAGGGTTCGACTCTCACAACAGGGGCCATGACTAATCATTTACAGATGCGTAACCATGCACAGAATAAATTCCACCACTGAACCAGAGACAGAAAACCAGGTCGTGAACACTTGGAACCAAGACTCAGCAGTAGTAAATAATGCACAGGGTAAGCCATATGCGAATGCAAGCGAAACCCCTGCGGGTTCGGCATGATCAGAGCCATCACTACTTGGAGTGATAAACGTAAATGACGGTTGAAACCCTGAAAGAGTGATGTTATCTCCATCTATCCTGAATTAAATGACAAGAGAGCTCGAGGTGTACGTAATAACAGGTGCTCCACTGGTAGACAGCCACGACAAGGACTATGTACGTGGAGGACAGGGTAAGTACGAATTTCATAATAACACTCTGAATTCGTGATAAGTGTGACTCGTGTTACAAATCAATCATTGAAACCATAATACATACGTTCCCAAACATATATTTGGCCTACTCATCAAAGGTGGCGAAGGATCATACACCATATAATTTGAAACCGAACCTTTGAATACCATCATACACCAATTAATATCAATATGAATAATGATTTACAAACTTTAGGATATGGCATACGAGAGATGTATCTAAGCTTCAATGGAGTTACAAGGATTAAACCTTTGATCACCATGACTCACCTTTGCATGAAAACCATGGTAACACAATCTCATTAATGTGTCTAGCAATGACATCCACGAAATCGATTTAAAGAGACATGAGCAACTAGGATATACAACATCAAGCATAAAGACCATGAACACTCATGTGTCAACCTTCCTAGTCGAAAATTATACAAACCAGTGACTTAGAGGTAGCTATTTCATTGATCCAATGTGACTTGCAAATATTTTTCGAAAATGTTGAATGTCAATAAATCAGTAGCTAAGGAAAAATCCTCCTTTCAGTAGCTGAATTTATCCCTTTTAAAATTTAAACATTTCATCAAACAAAATAGGATTTTGTTTGATGAAACAATGATTTTAGAAGGCTGTTGAGCAGGGGCACAACACATCGCTACCACCAGAGCCTCCACAGAAGGAGACAGTCCTAGGCTACTCCCTGAATAGGCGTTTGTTTGGATGGGAGCATCAGGGGTCAAAATCCCACACAACCATGTTTGTGAAGTCCACTTACCAAGGGTGATGGGGCTGGTGTAGATATGCTACAACTTATTTCCTATGGGAGAGCGCACCTCACTGGGGGTGAGAAGTACAAGAATGACAAGCCACCTCACGGGCTTGCCTCAGCTTGGAGCAATGCGTCCCTTCTTCCAGACCCCATGGCTAACAGTGTTACCCATAGAGGAAGGAGGTGATGGATGAGGTTGAGAAGGGGAAAGATGCAAACTACCCTATCAGTGTGTGCCCATTTGGAAAGCTGCATTTGAAACATGGTGGAAACACACACTTTGGACAGAACAAGGGTGTTATGATGACTCATCTTCCTGGTTGAAAGGTCCAAAACCCAGTAAATGGTGACTCACCTGGAAACAAATGGAAGGGAATCATACTCAGGATCCACAACAGTAGCCGAACACATCCAGCTATCACTTAGGCTGAAGTGCACCCACTTTCCCCATGATGTTTGTTCATATTTGTAAATTGTGGCAATAGTTCCACTCTCTAGACTATTAATGCATGATTATGACTGGAAACAGTTTTTTAGGTTTGTTTTGGAGGGTAATCTCAGCACTAAAGTATTATAAATATACCTCATGAAGAGGGAGGAAGGGTTGAAACCGATGTAATTTTGTTGTGTATGCTTTCAAGAGTATTTTAATAAATTTACAAAGCCGAGGTCAGCGTTTTACACAGGGATTCATGCGTTGTTTATGTTACAGTCTGTTGCTTCCTTTCTCATGTGAATGTTCTTCCAGTTTATCTCTTCCATTATGTTTTCTTTCATGTCTGAAATAAGTTTCTAACAGTTTGGAATTCATAAATGCTATGCTTAGTCTGTTGTTTCAGATATTCACCAAAGCTTTCTTCTAAAGTTAATACAAAATTCATTTTCCAATGCTCTGTGTTGATGGTCTTTTCATGTTCTTCTTTTCCACCAGACAATTATAATTTGACTGTGATTGAATGGATATCTTGCCTCTGTGTTGAAATCACCTACATAAGTTCTGTTTATTTCTGTTACACATCTTGACTCCATCGCCCAATGGTTCTATGTCTTGTTTCAACCAATTTTACAAACAATTTATAGTTTCACTTGTACATATCTAGAATTGTTAATATTTGGTGAGAGATACCTCTCGGAAGAGTAGAAGGCTAGTTCTCTCTTCGAAAGTGGTTCTGTTGTTACCTGGGAGCAGGCATTTTCGTAATCTTTGGCTCAATTCCAGTGCTAACAAACCGGCATCATTTCCGGGGACGAGATTGAATATCATCCCTAGGAAGAACGACAAAGATTCAAAGGATAAATAGTTTATATGGGCAAACAGAGATTCTTACATGTGAAAAATACTGTATCATTTTTCCCTGGCAACTCCACTGAAATATTCTGGAAGGTGACTCCACTGAGGAGACTGGTGGTCAAAAAGAAAGAGACGGGGAGAGGTCTCAAATATTCCCTGGATTAGAATGACATGGTTTTAGATCTAGTTATTGATGGTGAACAATGATCACACATCAAGAAGGTTGAGCACTTTTCACCCGGCGACTCCACTCTTGAAGGGTTCAGACTTCAGGGACTCCGCTGGTGGTACGACCCTGAAATCAAATGGTAAAAAAAGAACAGGTAGGCTCCATCTGGAAAAAATGGACCCCTTGTAAGGCCCGAAAATGCATGGTGAAAGGTTAAGATGCTCGAGTCTACATTTCTTCCAAGAGGCTTTGTCTTGTCTTGTAAGTTTGTTCTTATCCTTTCCTAGATTTATCAAAACAACCTTCTATGGTTCGATCCATTCAGAACATAGCTATGAATATATTCCTATTTATCCTTCTTTATGAACTGAAATAATTGCGTCCTCATGTACATCTGGTTTTGACCCATATTTTTCTCCTAGGGCTCATGACGCCAAACATCACCCATGTGAACTTCATGAAACCTCAGTCGATAGCATATCTATTGTGCCTAATGTGGTCTCTCTCAGTTTTCCAAGCCAGTACAAACCATTACAATTGCCTCCCATCCTCCATGATTTTCCCGCGAAACATTACAAGTACCTCCCCAAATTTGATGGAGAATCCAAAGACTTCACTGTTGAGAAACATTTACAGGCCTTTGAACATTTCTCTAACCTTTTTGAGATAGAACATGATGATGTCTGCATGAGGGCTTTTTCCCAGTCTTTGCAAGGAGATGCTAAATAATGGTTCAAGTACTTGCAGCCTAAGTCCATCAATACTTGGGAGGAGTTTTCTTGCACCTTCTTAAAGTTTTGGGGTAGGAGAAGGCCACTGGATAAAATACTTTCAGAATTTTATTCCCTGAAGAGACATGAGGTGAGGCCATATCTAGTTTTAACAGAATATTTGCAAGCTTATTATAACATGCCCAAGGAAGTCCAACCTATTAAGAACGTTGCTAAGATATATTATGCAACCACCTTTCCTCCTGAGATGTCCTTGCTTCTTTTGGAAAGAAAATCAAGAAATATGCAGCATATATTTACTGATTATTTGGAGGTTGAGGAAAACCTTAAGATGTCCAAAAATTTGTTAGATCAAGACAGCGGTGGTGAAATAAAAGATACAATCAAACTGGTTGGGGCCTACATGCAGAATGGGAAATTCCCTGTTCAACTAAAGACTTCTCTTGGTATACAGAAAGATGATCAGCCTGATATAGGGGCATATGGTTCTGCAGGCCTATTTTCTGAAGATTGCAATCTGCACAGCCCCGAGTCCGTAAAGGATGATTTAAGAAGGATTTCAGTGCTCCTGTGTACAATGAATATGAGGAAGAATACCTGTGGGCTATACCTGAAGAGCTGGCTATGGAAAAAAAGCCGGCTGATGGAGAAAACCAAGTTGCAATGCCAGGTCAGAGGGTTAAACAGGGAAGAGTGATAAGTAATGATAAGGTGATAACGTACCCTTATGTTATTCCTCTTTTGAATTTATATGACACACGATTAAAGCCTCTAAGTGGAAATAGAAGATGGAGGAAATGGTGCAGTCTAGAAACCTATATGGAAGAGAAGATGATAAAAAGAAACAATCATGCAAGCCCTCTCCGACTACTGATACGTCGGGAAATTGTGATGAGGTGTCAAGTCATGAAGAAGGATGCAACAGGCCTCAAACAAATACATTTTTTAATGTTCTGCCTTTAGGAATATCACCCCATACAAGATGAATATGCCTACTTGGTTTCATTGGAGAAAAGGAGGACCTCCCTCCTAAGGCACAAGAAGAAAGTGAAGCTCTAGTTACAAAAATCTCAAGTGAAAGGATGGTTGCTTCATTGGATAACGATTCTGTGGGCCCTTTTTTGGGATCTTCCGAGTATCAACCTGACAGACCATAAGAGGAAAGGAGTTCCGGACAACCTTCCCATGAATAGAGGACAGAATATGCTAGAGGTTGCCATTTTTTCTATGACCCCATAGCAGAGTACATGGAAAGGATGGGTAACAGTGATGACTGGTCACGTCTCTGCGATAAATATCATTCTATATTCTATAGCTTTTTTCCATTATCTATTTTGTTCCTATTCATCAAGCATGAAAAAAGAACAAAAGTCTTAGGCAAGTTGCTTGATTGGCTTCATTGGAAGTCCGATTTCACTTAATCAGACTTATGCACTAAATTAGGTAAAATTTGTAGGAACTAATAAGCTCAGCAATCATTGATCATTTCCTTCATTGCTAGTTTAGTTTGCTTTCATTTTCAGTTATAAGCACAGGTTTGCAGTCAAGAGCATGGTTTGCAAGAGTGACATAAATTCGTTAAAGCAGTAGCTCAGAGCAGAATGGAGGCTTCGAAGAAAAGATTGGGGACATCCCAATGGATTTGGCACTTGGTCTATGGGGTTTCTTTGCTACCTCACTGGGAAGATAGCATCCCTCGTGGAGCCGGTTGTTAGCACTCTATTAAAGTTGAGTGTAGGAGAAATGTGGGAATTTTAATCCTGTCAAAAAGTATTGGAAAGGAAACCTTAGAGTTTGCAGGGAGGTTGATGCAATATAAGAAATAGCATTCAGCTACTAGAGTAGGCCGTGGCGGAAATGAAGGGAAGGACATCGTAAATTGACAACCTCACTCTGGAGTAATGAACTTTGAATGCGGCAATACATTCTATGGATCGGGGATGCAAGGTAAATAAGATAATGTTGGATGCGCTGAAGGCATTAAACAGGAGTCATAATCGAAGGGTGAGATTGATCGGATGGCAGATCAATGATGAACATGCTGGGATAAAGCCACTTTTCCAAATTGTGAAATGGGTTAAAGGGTGGAGGCATTTGACAGCCGAGGTTGGGATCCAAGGAGATCCACGGTCCTAAGCGATTTCACATCCCAGACTAGAAAGGATGAAGTAGCGGTTTTTTATTGCGAAAAGTGGTACCGGCTGCGAATATCAATGGTCATGACGAAGAAGAGAATAGATCTATGGTCGAGGTTATTTTCGTGATCTGAACTAGCCCGTAAAACATCATGGTCTTGATTCAGAAAGAGGTGGTAGGACCCACTCGTTTCGACGGTTGCATGAAGAGGTCGATCTCGATCGACGGGTAAGAACACGTCATGATCTAAGGCTGCCCATTGTATCAAGAAGGGATAAATTGGTGGCATAAGTAAAGAAATGTGGACGTTGGATGTGAAAGGTTCCCCCAAATCGGAGGCCTAAGGAGGCCTCAAGGCTGCAGGTGTCGCATCCATTACAAAGGTGACAGGGGAAGAGACGTTCATACATGTAATCCACCTCTCAGAAAATTGGTCGATTCCTCGATGCCATTCGTAGCATGCATACAAGTGAAATCATCCCTGTGGCAGATTCATATTGCATAAAGACCAGCGGCTTTTGTGTGAGTTATCCTGTAGAAGTAGGGAAAGTAACCGACGAACCTACTACTCACACGGGGCAAGGCCAGCACGAAGGGGGAGATCATTATGTTTCCTACATCACAAGAGCGAGGAAGCGTGGGAGCATCCACTTCATGAGCTTTGCAACATGGATCAACTGTAAAAGGTGGAATCTAGAAATACTTCCCATAGCAGACGGTAAGGTGCCACAGCCGATGAAATGATATGACTAAATCCCCAGCAAGTAAAGGATCACTCTGCTCGCACCCTCACACAAGCTGATATAAAAAACACTCGATGACAGAATGTGCGGGAATGTTGACTAGTCATTGCAAAATTCAGTCTCGAAGCCTTATATATACTGCCTTCGAAACGTTGGGGGGGAGCTAGCATATTTCCAGAGCCCAAGTTTCTGCTTCGTCATGAATCCACAAATGCTCAAAGAGTTTGGCGATGGCGATCTGGTTCGAAAAGCTTATCCATCTAGGTGTGCTGATCATTGGTGAGAAAATTTCCACACTCACCTGTCACCTTGGTATTGCATGCCAAGGATGACACCAGCCATCGAGGCCCAAACGTGAATAATTTTGAGAGATACACCTGCCTGCAGATACCCGCACCTTCATCGATGCAGTGCCTGGACACTTACTCCCCATAAGTGTTTTTTCAAGAACCCTTGATACCATCGCTACCACTATAGCCTCCATAGAAGGAGACAGTCCTACGTTGCTCCCTGAATAAGCATTTGTTCGGATGGGAGCATCATGGGTCTAAATCCCACACAGCCCTGTTTGTGAAGTCCACTTACCAAGGGTGATGGGGGTGGTGTAGATATGCTATACCTTATTACCTGTGGGAGATCCCACTTCACTGGGGGTGAGAAGTACAAGAATGACAAGCCACCTCATGGGATTTCCTCAGCCAGGAGCAATGCGACCCTTCGTCCAGACCCCATGGCTAACATTGTTACCCAAAGAGGAAGGAGGTGGTGGATGAGGTTGAGCAGGGCAAAGATGCAAACTGCCCTGCCAGTGTGTGCCCATGCGGAAAGTTGCATTTGAAACACAGTGAAAACACACACTTTGGACAGAACAAGGGCATTATGCTGACTCATCTGCCTAGCTGATAGGTCCAAAACCCAGTAAATGGTGACTCACCTAGAAACAAATGGAAGGGCATCATACTTAGGATCCACAATAGTATCCGAACACATCCAGCTGTCACTCAGGCCGAAGTGCACCCACTTGTTCCATGATGTTTGTTTATATTTGTAAATCATGGCAATAGTTCCACTCTCTAGACTGTTAATGCATGATTATGACTGGAAACAGTTTTTTAGGTTTGTTTCGGAGAGTAGTCCCAGCACTAAATTATTATAAATATACCTCCTGAATAAGGAGGAAGGGTTGAAACTGATGTAATTTTGTTTTGTATGCTTTCAAGAGTATTTTAATAAATTCACAAAGCCGAGGTCGGTGTTTTACAAAAGGATTCATGTGTTGTTTATGTTACAGTCTGTTGCTTCCTTTCTCTTGTGAATGTTCTCCATTTTATCTCTTCAATTATGTTTTCTTTCATGTCTAAAATAAGTGTCTAACAGTTTGAAATTCATACAGGCTATGCTCCATCTGTTGTTTCAGATATTCACCAAAGCTTTCTTCTAAAGTTAATACAGAATTCATTTTCCAATGCTCTGTGTTGATGGTCTGTTCATGTTCTTCTTTTCCACCAAACAATTATAATTTGACTATCATTGAATGGCTATCTTGCCTCTATGTTGAAATTGCCTGCATAAGTTCTATTTATTTCTGTTACACATCTTGACTCCATTGCCCAATGGTTCTATGTCTTGTTTCAACCAATTTTACAAACAATTTATAGTTTCACTTGTACATATCTGGCATTGTTAATATTTGGTGAGAGATCCCTCTCGGAAGAGCAGAAGGCTAGTTCTCTCTTCGAAAGTGGTTCTGCTATTACCTGGGAGCAGGCCTTCTACAACCTTTGGCTCAATTCCAGTGCTAATAGTATCAACGAACCTTGGGGGGTTTGCAATAGAAAACTCTGGCTCCTGATGTAGTAAACATGCAAATCAAACATTAGCAAAAATGGTTTATGCACTAGATTTCAAGTCAATTAACAAATATTATCAAAGGATATACATTACCATGGTATCAAATGGAACTATTGGTTGAACATCAAGGATGGTGGGAGACATGGTCGAACCAGAGAGGCCAGGAACTACTCCTTCTGCCAATGGCTACAATCACCAAATGTTGAAATAGTTAGACATGCATGAGTAAGAAATAGAAAACAATAATAAACCATCTAAAGATAATGTTGAAATAATTGTACCTCTATGTGACCTATAGCTATTGCAGATGTAGCACTGACTGCTACATCAACCATCCCTCTGAGGTTTGCAATAGAAAAATATGGATCCTGATGCAGTAAACATGAAAATCAAACATTAGCAAAAAAAAATTATGCACTAGATTTCATGTTAACCAAAAAATATCATCGAAGGATATACATTACCATGGTATCAATAGGTCCATGGTCGTGGGAAGCTGGAGTCTTTCTAGGAGTAGGTCGCTTCACATACACATGACCCTTGTTCACGTATGGCCTAGGAAGAGATACAAATCCAAGAAATGGTCCAGATGTTTCGGTTGGTTCCTACAATTAGAAAGTGTTCATGTATTTAGACATGCATGATTCAACGAATAGACATGTATTTTAAAAAATGGCATTTTTAATTGTTTACATGGAGCCTAGATGTTTCTTTCGATGATACGACCATAAATGCTACCTCCATATTATATTTTTCCAGTGAGGTATTTTCCATCTGCAAGTTTAATAATTGTAAATATTAGACCATAGATAGCATTAGTGAACTAACATGTACAGTATGTGGAAATTAACAAATTAACAAGTATTAAAAACCTGAAATTTTAAAATGTTTACCTTGGTGTGAGATATGACAATGGGTGCTATATAAGAGGGATCTGTCAATTGGGTAGCATCATGAATCGCTCCACCAACAAAGGAATTAGTGGATGGAATTTCATGCCCCCCTTTAGAGTTTGGAACATCTAACTCTGGGGCGTCGCTGCTGGCATAAAACATCAACTGCAAGTTCACAAATTTAATATATTAGCTTAAAATATATATATGTGTACAAAGAGGAAAATAAATGAAGAATTTATTACAGTTAACCATCTACATACATCACTTAAAAACCTATTGAAGAAAACATCTAAGGAAATACCATAGCAGGAATGGCCACACAATGTGCACTTGTGAGGCTCAAAACTAGGCTGGGGATGTGCCAATGGTCATGCAATAGTAGATGGTCCTGCACTAGTGGATGGTCCTGCACTAGACGATGGTATTGCACCTAGACAACCTGATGTATATACCACACTAGGGACAAATGTCCCTTCCTCATCCATATGCTGAACCATAGTGCTATGGAAAACAACCACAATGCCAAACTCAAATACACATCATGTGTATGTGGAATAACATGATGTACAGGTGGGACATCTCACCTAGGAAACTACCTGTGAGGTGTAGGGATAGGGCGATTAGGGTCCCAAAGCCTCACATTGGGTCATTTTTGGGGCATCCCTCCACTGATCCCCTAAAACTAGAATATATCAAAAAAGTTTACGTGTTTACCTAACATGAACTATGCATACATATTTTGAAGGAAATACAAGGGGATTTCCCTGTTGTTATTTGGTGGCATATCAAAAACCAAATATCATCTATCCATCCAGTTATCAACAAATTGCTGAAATGTGCACCACTCAATAGAGATATGAGGCTTGTTTTCATTTGGGATTTCCCTCAACCATGGGTCCCTAAACAATGCAAATATGTGCTCTTTGGTTATTTTTAACTTTTTAATTGTAGTGTCATCTAGACCATCAGCATATTCTTGTCTTTTTATTTCTCTATATGATGTAATATCCTATAGTATATTGCTTGACTGTGAAATAGTCTCAACAATTGCATCCAAATTTAATGCAAGTGAGGGACGAATCATATCACCGCCACTAAAAGATGCACTAATGCCCCTCAAGTGGGAAATCTCAATCAGTATCTCGACATTTGTGTCCATAGCCACAACTGCAAGAAAAACATCAGTAAGAAAATCATTAGAAACATATACATGGTATATAATGGCTTCTCTTCAAAATTGAAAATGTATTAAATCAAACTCAAGTAAGCAATTTAATGGCATTCGCTTACATACATTTAAAACTTAAAATTAAACATTTAACAATTAAAAGTAAGTTTCGTTCAACTTTTTCTAGAAGTTAAGGCACTTATTAACCCTCATTGGTGACTTTTCCGTGCACACTTGGGTTTAAACTTCTTAGAATTTAGGACTGTTATTTTGACATGTTTTGACCTTTATGTCCCTTGGATATGTAAACGACAAGGGCCAGGGAATATTAGGATATGTGAGGAAAGAACAGGGGTGATACAGGGCTTCCACTAATGGGTGCTATATAAGAGGGATCTATCAATTGGGTAGCATCATGAATCACTCCACCAACAAAGGGATTAGTGGATGGAATTTCATGCCCCACTTTAGAGTTTGGAACATCTGACTCTAGGGTGTCACTACTTGCATAAAACATCAAATGCAAGTTCACAAATTTAATATATTAGCTCAAAATATATATATGTGTACAAAGAGGAAAAAATAAATGAAGAATTTATTATAGTTAACCATCTACATACATCACTCAAAAACCCATTGAAGGAAACATCTGAGAAAATACCGTAGCAGGGACGACCACATGATGTGCACTCATGAGGCTCAAAACTAGGTTGGGGATGTGCCAATGGTCCTGCACTAGTAGATGGTCCTGCACTAGTGGATGGTCCTGCACTAGATGATGGTATTGCACCTAGACGACCTGGTGTATATACCACACCAGGGATAGATGTCGCTTCCTCATCCATATGCTGAACCATAGTGCTATGGTGAACAACCCTCATGCCAAACTCAAATACACATCACGTGTATGTGGAATAACATGATGTACAAGTGGGACATCTGGCCCAGGAAACTGCCTACGAGGTGCAAGGATAGGGCGATCAGGGTCTCGAAGCCTCACATTGGGTCGATTTTGGGGCATCCCCCCACCGATCCCCTAAAACTACAAGATATAAAAAAAAATTATGTGTTTACCTAACATGAACTATGCATACGTCTTTTGAAGGAAATACAGGGGGATTTCCCTGTTGTTATTTGGTGGCATATCAAAAACCATATATCATCTATCCATCCAGTTATCAACAAATGGCTGAAATGTGCACCACTCAATAGAGATATGAGGCTTGTTTGCATTTGGTATTTCCCCCGACCGAGGGTCCCTAAACAATGCAAATATGTGCTCTTTGGTTATTTTTAACTTTTTGATTGTAGTGTCATCTAGACCATTAGCATATTCTTGTCTTTGTATTTCTCTATATGATGTAATATCCTATAGTATATTGCTTGACTGTGAAATAGTTTCAACAATTGCATGCAAAGTTGATGCAAGTGAGCAGCAAATCCTGTCACCACCACTAAAAGATGCACTAATGCCCCTCAAGTGGGAAAGCTCAATCAGTATCTCGACATTTGTGTCCATAGCCACAACTGCAACAAAAACATCAATAAGAAAATCATTAGAAACATATACATGGTATATAATGGCATCTCTTCAAAATTGAAAATGTATTAAATCAAACTCAAGTAAGCAATTTAATGGCATTCACTTACATACATTTAAAACTTAAGATTAAACATTTAACAATTAAAAAGTAAGTTTCGTTCAACTTTTTCTAGAAGTTAAGGCACTTATTAACCCTCATTGGTGACTTTTCCATGCACACTTGGGTTTAAACTTCTTAGAATTTAGGAGTGTTATTTTGACATGTTTTGGCCTTTACGCCCCTTGGATATGTAAACGACAGGGGCCAGGGACTATTAGGATATGTGAGGAAAGAACAAGGGTGATACAGGGCTTCCACCAATCCTCTAAATATCATTGACTCGATCATGATTGGGAACACTCTCACAACACACTCTATGTAGTTCATGGGTGTTCACCATTTCCCTTGTTATATAAACATGGTAACCAACCAAAAGTGACATGGGAAAATGGAGAATTTGTGGACTAGAATACAATTGGTTGTAGATGATCTTAGAGACTTGACATGTACAAATATATTACCCATTATTTTTACTATTTAAAAAAATGGTTGATAAACATAGTGATCTAGGGGCATACACTGTTTGATTAAAGTCGTTTATGACTTTTCTAGGTCAATGGAACTTAGGGAGACCCAGGGTCTCACATGTTTCTAATTTGCTTTATTTCGTTCAGAGGTTCAATGAAGAGGATAAGGATACTAGATCCTTTTCCCAATGTAATCGATATGGTTAGTTGAGAATTTCCATAATTGTAGCATCTAGTAAGTGATTTTTCAAGTGAGTCACCAGTTAGTTGAGTTAATCATTGATTATGTTCCTTTTTTATAGGATCAAAGAAGCAGAATTTGAGTTGCATTTAGTTTAGGTGATGACCTTTAATTAATTAGCTTTTTGGTAGCTCAATAGAGCTAGGGTCAGAACTGCATGATGATTATGAACTCTTCGACGGTGTGATGAATATTGGGGTTGTTTGGTGGTTTCAGGATGTGTTTACTTGTAATTCGATATGACAGTGAGAAGGTCCGTATATTTCAATTTTTTATTTCCATTGCGATAAGGCCAGGGGAACAAAGTATAATTCATAGGTGCAGAACAAGAGGAAAGTGTCGAGGAAGTTATAGTTAAAACACAAATGAGGTGGGTGTTATAACCAAGAAATGCAAATATTTTAGTGGAAAAATGGTGGTGGCTGCTAAAACTGGAGGAAGGAATAAAACTAGTCATAGTTACTAGTTTTAACTCCATGTTTTTATATATATATTATTGTTTTATATATAATACACTATTTTATGTTTAAAAGGGTAGGACTGAGAGGCACTTTGTTGATGTGTTTTGGCATTTAGTTAAGGGTGGTTAAATAAGAGGCAATGTATAGCTACATACACTTGTGATGAAATTTTGAGAAACCAAGTTACTAATCTTTTATGCATTTTTTCTATTCACGCTTGTGCATGCATTTCATCTTGTTATGGACATTTCCGAGGAAAATTATTCAATTAGTATCACGGGGAAATGGCCTTTGAGGGTTGGAAATTTGGGTTTCATGTGGATGGATACATTGTATAAAGGGAGGATTTCTATATTTTTCGATTTTTGGTTGCATTAGGAATTTTTGAGTTTGTAAAAAGGGATTCATTGTAATTATTCACTCATCTTGGTTGAGGGAGATTTGAATTTAATTAGAGATTGGGTTATTTCCTATTTGCTAAAGATTACAAAATTTGGTTGTTTTAAACTATTAAAAAACCCTAATTTATGTTTAGAATTGACAAAAAATGCTATGGGTGAATGAATTAGCTGATTGCATGACAATTCACCGGTGAATTTGCCTCCCCTCCAATGAAATCAGGCTCCTCCAAAACTCTACGACACCAGATTCACACTCGTCCAATCTAAAATTCGCGTTCATGATGGGTAAACTACGTCACGGGTTTCGGGACTGTGTAATTAATTGATTTTTATTTTACAAAATGCGTATGCGTCATATGACTACATAACACGTATGTGTTTTGTAGTTATATAACGCGTACGCATTATGTTTTCCTATCCTACATGTCTAATGACATGTTAGGCTCTGGTTTAACCATAGCAAGTGCTATGTAGCAAAAATGCGTTATATTTTTATGTAACGTGATCATGTTTTCAAAAACTAGGATTGCACCTAAAAGGTCCCTCATCTCCTTGTAGTGACCTAGGAAGTATCGTCCATTCATGTCTATAGAGAAAGGAAGTGCGAGGCTAATTCACTTTCAAAAGTTGGAGTATATATGGAAATGGGACAATGCCACATCTAAGAATAACAGTCATGAACAAGATCAATTTATCTCTATATTCCATTTTTATGATTTAGATCCAATATCCCAAGATAATTTTCTATTTTGACTCTAAACTTATATGTGTGTGTGTGCGTGCATATATGCATACATACATACATATATATATACACACTGAAACTATCATGGGCTCCCTATATACCCAATGACATTTCTATCAAGTTTGAGATCAGCTTATTTTTTGGAAACTCTTGAAGTGTTGTTTTGTATATACACGGTATTTATGTTGAACCATCTTGGCTGGTTTCTTTTGAAGCAGCATGCTCAGTTGCATTATGCATCTATGGTTATGAGAAATGTAAAATTTGATGGAGCTTTTTTGGTTAGTTTTGGAGCAATTGTTTTGCTCAGAAACAAAGGTATAGGCACTATTAGATATTAAAATATGTGTTTTCAATCTTATATATTATATTCAATATAATAATATTATTTTCCAAAACAACATTATTAATAACTTAATTGTACCCATAAAGGTATGGAGGAGATGTTAGCATTTAATCTAAGATAATGTAACATCACCAAAAATAAAAAGTAATTAAAAAAATTAATATCTTATATTAACATTTATAACCAATCAAAATATTATATTAACTTTAAAACTTTCTTTTAAGTAGTGAAAATGAATCGATGGTATAACATCTTATAATAACATAATAGTTTATACATATTACAATGTCTTAAGAGTCAAACACTTAACCAAACGTTAAACAAAGTAGACTATTAATTCCCTTAGTCTTTGTCGTGACTCTCCAACCCCATGTGAACTTTGTCACTTGCATGCGAGGATTTTATCACATTGTTAGGCATGATTTAGAAAGTATAATTGTTTTTCGCCACCAACTTTTCCACTCCCTCCGCTCATTTTTCGTGAGATAGGGATGTCCAATCATACTCAAAAGAATGATATGATATGTTTGATGATTACATATTGACGCACTTTTAAATGAGTGATTGATTCTTGATGTTTCAGATAAATAAAATTTATATTCATGTTTATTCTTGCCTTTTTCAACCGAGCCTACCAACTATTTGGCAAAGTTAAATTTGTCATTATCTACTTTTGATCAAATCCAAACAAGATATGTGGTGAAATTGTGGCCATTTAATATAAAATCATTATCATGCAAAAAAATTTTGGAAATTTGTAAGAAAGATACATTTACTTAAAAAAATAAAAAAAATATTTTTTTAAGAGTCATTTCAAATTTTTTGATATATGGTAAATGATCAAATAAAAAAATTATAAAATATTTTTTTAAGAGTCATTTCAAATTTTTTGATATATGGTAAATGATCAAATAAAAAAATTATAAATTAACTACACTTAAATCACTGAAATTTTCACACCAACCCCACCCGTAAAAAATAAACAATTAAACACAACTTCAGTTTCCTTAACCACTAGTCCATTTTATAAACTACAAAATCGTAGAAAATAACAAACAAAATCTCATAAAGAAGGTATTCAATTTACCAATATTCAATTTACCTACCCATTTTCAAAACATTCAATAATTACTGTCAAAACATTTTCTACTCGTTTTCTCCTCGAACCACCTCGACATGTGGAATATAGAATAAAATACAAATTACAAAAGAGGAGTTACTATGGGTGACGCCTACTTCAAAGTCCACTGATGGTGCAAGGGTAGGTAAAGGATAATTGGATGGTGAAACTTTATAATTTATATGTAAAGGAGATTGATTCTCTTATAAAAGGTAAATTGAAAAGGATGGTTGGAGTTATAAATATTGAAAGTGAAAATAAAGTTGAGTATAATAATATGATTGAAATGGTGAAGTATGAAAATAAGGATACATCGGAAGATAAAGGTAAATGCAGAGGTGAATGTGATAATGGTGAAGTGAATGAGAAATTAAAGGTAAAAAATGTTAAAAATTAAAGATAAAATTAATATATTAATGTGAAAATAAAAAGGTTTTTTTTTTTGTTGACAAGTGGAATTATTCTTTTGATTAGCAGGTTTACAATTGGTTAAGTTACCATGAACGAGGGGCATCTAAGCGGTCCTGGATTGCACCAACCCTTAACATGTTTGAATCTTTGTATTAGCTAGATTTCGAACCTAGACCTTTCTGCTTAGGGGCATCTTAACCATCATCCACCAGAGACTCCTCTACATCTCAGTGATATAAAAAAGTGAATTTGATAATCAATGTGAGATGAAGGTTAAAAAGAAAGTAAAAAGAATAGAATGAAGTGAAGTTGAATGTAAAAATGAATACAATAGTGCTACTTATTATGAAAATGAAGATAAACAATAGTAACACCAAAATTTATATGAATATATTAATTTATAGTAATTACATTCTTAAAAATCTTAAGTTTTTCTTATACTAAATATTTATGTTTCAATTCTAATATATTTAGATCTAATTTAAATTTTTAATAGTAATTATTTTTCTTTCTAAAACCAGCATAGATCTATCTAAAAGGGGATCTACCAAGCACATAGAAGGATTAAATATTTCAAGATGTAAATGTGTTTTTAGAGTGGAAAGGTTGAGGAAATGTGTAATCCAATGTTTATGGTTTTAGTTTATCTAATTTATATTGTTATATATATGCAATTCTAAATAATTTAAATTTAATTTAACCCAACATGTTCTATTAAATAATATTTTATTATTTTTTATATAAGACACTTGTCAACTTTAGGATGAGCATGGAAGGAGTTACACATCTCTCCCATACTTGGTTGTAGAATGTACCTCTTCGGTGCAATTACGCATCTCTTCCATACTGGGTTGTAGAATGTACATCTTCGGTGCAATTACACATCTCTCCCATAATGGATTGTAGAATGCACCTCTTTAGTGCAAAAATATTAATTTAAGTTATTAACAAATTTACTCTTGATAAAATCAAATTTTGATTTTTTTTTTAAACTTTGAATTCTATTAGAAGTAATAAAACACAATGTACAAAAACTCTTAAAAGCCAATTCTTCTCTATATGCAGCTTTAAGAGGTTGTTTGTATTTAAAACAATCTAATATAATTTTCCATAAAAAAAGTTTGGGAGTGTATGTCTATCTCCAAAAGAATGGTTCTCAAAACTTTTATTTTTTTTAACACATACTAAGATCCTTGGAGATCATTTTATCATTGGTTTAGAAGACAGCATGGGATCGAAAAAACTCCAAGGTCAAATTCCATCAAGTTGCCATTGACTTGCTCCCATTGATACCATGATCCTTCAATCTCTCGCAGCCCCAATTTTGAAAAATAATTTTTTGAAACATTTTTTTCTTCTAAAAATATGTATAATTAATATTAAAATATGATCAATGTATAATTCTATAAGATAGAATGCTCTGAGAAAGAGTTCTTCCTAACTTAGTTTACAACCAATTACGAGCCCCCAAAAACTCAACTCCATCGAAAGCTTAAAGAATGAGAATCAACTTAAAATCTTGATAGTAATTATATTTTCTTAATATTTCTTTATTGGTGAAATTATAATGAAACTTTTAAAGTAATTGTAATTATATTTTCTTAAAGTCTCGTGGACTCATGCAGAAAAGTGGTTACTTAAAGTTTTGTTCACAGGTAAAGTGGTGACTTAAAGTCTTACTTCTGCCATATGACATGTTATTCATGAGAGATTAATGGTACTTTTTTTTATTAAGAGGATGTCAATTCAGTTTAACAAAAAATTCACTCTATGGTATGATTTTCAAGAGGAAAGAAAATTTTATACAATTAGGAGGATATCAATTTTCACATAATTGAATGATTTTAAAATTTTAATTGAATGATTTTCAAGATTTTGTAGGAAAATAGGAATTTTACAGATTTACTTTTTGTTTATGATTTATTGTGTTGCAGATAATTTATTTATCTCGTTATAAAGTTAATTGCAAATTCAAAACTAAATTATATGTAATTATTTCATCCCAAAAAAGCCAGCACACCGCACATAAAAGTCAAAATGCCACCCCAAATTGTTTATGTACTTTGGATTAAAATGCCCTTACATTTCATCATGACATTTCTAACTTTACCTCTCGATGCATCAAACTATAAAAAACAACTGAGTTATAATATTTTATTTTCTTTTTAAGATCAAAAGAATGTTGACTAACACGATTATGGCCATCACAACGGGTGATTGTATTTCACATCGGGTTGTATGCCTTTAATAAAAAATATTATTTCTACCCAAGTGGTATTGTGATAAATTTGTCCTATTAGAAGTTTGTGGTTCACCAAACTATTAGCATAATGTCTTATATGTTAAGATAAAAGGCATATGTATATTTAGTTAGTTGGTAGGTATAATGCATATTTGATTATAGGTTTTGAACCTGAATAAAGATAGCCATGGCATACTCCCCAACTATTTAACCTAAAATAAACTCAATACACTAGAGATTATAATCTAAGAAATTAATAAAATTATACAGTTGTGACTTGGGAACTACTATAGTATCGGAGGACTAGGTAGTGATTTCTACCATACCTATATGGTGGGATTTCGTTATTCAAAACAAATGAAAGTTATTTCTAAATAATAAATAATAAATAGGGAAGATTATGTTGGAGAGATGAGAGTGATGTAATTTTTAAAGAAAAATTGTGATAATAATGATGAAGACGAGTGAAATGATTTATTGAAAAATGGTATAAGACTTGGGTTGGAATGGAAAAAGTAGAGACAATGGAAAAAGTGGAGACAATGACAATATGTTGTTGATTTGATATATATATGTGTGAATATAAAATTCAAAAAATTTAACCATTTTCAAATATTACTAATATTCTAAAAAGGATAATTGCTAAAGCATTATAGAAAAACATATGACTGCATTTTCCATTAGTGTTAATATTGTTTGCATTCTACTCATTTCAAAGATAAACTTAAACTCATGAAAAATTAGGTAATGATAGTGGTGGGAGGGAAACCACAAAGTTCAAAATTTCTCAAAGAGCATGAATTTCTAAAGAGAGAAGAAAATGTTTGATGGGTATGGATATGGTAATTCTTTCTAGAAGATCTCATGTTACACATAACCAAAAATCCTATCTCAAAATTTATTATTATTATTTTTTAAATGAAGATGAAGAATAATTAATGTAACGAATTGCGTAAGTGGGAATTGACCATTTACATAGATAAAGAACATGTCAAGTGTTGTATGGTAGCGAATACCTGTCGACGTTGCCACATTGCTTCATGCATGGAATGATTCTGGGAAAGTGTGCTGCCACAAACATCATATTTTGGGTGTATGTAATCCATATGAAACTCTATTGTTACATCAGATTGCATTAATCCATAAAAATATTAATTAACAAAAATATATAACATAAATGTCCTTGATTAGCAGTAAGTCAATCATGCAAAGCAAATAAATTTGAGAATGAAAATGATTTACCTAGAGCACACGGACAGGGAAAAGACGCAAATATAACAAGAAACATAGCTCATCCATGCCATTGTTGACATCCTTAAGTGGTGGCTTCTTTATCTTCCAACCATTTTTTGGGACTAGTAGTAACACTTACGCAGTCTCGATAATGTTTCTCGAGTGCGGTGACAGAATCTAGGGACAATGCAAGAAGATGAGGGACCTTTTAGATGCAATCCTAGTTTTAAAAAACATGATCACGTTACCAAAAAATACAACACGTTTCTGCTACATAGCACTAGCTATGGTTCAACTCGAGTTTGACATGTCATGGGACATGTAGGATAGGAAACCATATCGCGTATGTGTTATATAACTACAAAACGCGTACGCGATATGTAGTTATAAAATACGTACACGATATGTAGTTCTAAAACGCGTACGTGATTTGGAAAACTAAAATTAATTTATATAGATAGGGCCGAAACCCACGGCCTATTCTACCTATCAGGAACATGAAACCGAAGGTGAATTGGAGCGTTTTGGAACAAATTAGGTGCTTGGGATTGTTGGAGGAGATTCCACCAGTGCAGGGATGATTTTAAGGAACCATACTTATTTAAAACTATATAAATGTTGGCGAATCTTACCAATTCTTAAAACACCAACCATAAAATGGTTGGCGATATTTTTCAAAAAATATTTTAATTTCCAATTATTTCATATCGTTTATATAATAATTTGGCGATTTTTAAGGTGAAAAAAGTTTACCCCATCAAAATTGGGCGAAATAGGGCTTCATAAAATGCAAAATGGCGAATATTTTTTTGGAGAAAACCTCCTAAAAATAGCCCATGGGCTAAATTTCGCCCCTAAAATTATCCCTGCACCAGTGAATTATCATCCAACCACGTAATTCAATCACCCAAAGCATTCTTTTTTGCCAATTTTAAACCTAGAATATTGTTTTTTAATACAATAATCAAACCAACAACTCCCAAGCTAATGTTTGATGGATACAAGTAACGTATTTTTCACACATCAAACTAAAAGAGGCTATACGAAACAAAAACATCATGTCTAATAGATATTCAATGTTCAAAAAGGTTAGAAATATATAAAACAAACACAAGTATAGAGTGTGTGCGGAAGAAGGCTAAAATTATAAGCCAGGGGTTTTAACAATTAATATATATATATATATATATATATATCTACATTCAAATTAAAGACAAAGAAAGATAGAAAGCCCACATCATAATGAGATTGAGAGGCATAAACAAAAAGGAACAAAAATACTATAAGAGAGACACAAAATTACTATTGAGTAGGGTTCTAAACAACACATATCTTATAATTCTCCACAATATGCAAAAGAGAGTAATGGACAAGCTAGCTTATGTTCCAATTACAATAGAAGCCCTAGATATTACAGACCAATTGGTAGAACTAACATAAAAATATGGTATAAGGCACAAGGTGCAAGAAACCCATGTTAGCAAACACAAGAACACGAATTTGCTTCTTTTATCCTATAAACAAAATAAAGAAAATTAGAAACATGTGAGACCCTAGGTCTCCCTAAGATCCCTTGATCTAGCAAACACATAAATGACTTTACTCAAACAGTCTATGCCCTTGCATCACGAGGTTTATCAACCATTTTTTAAAATAGCAAAAACAATGGGTAATATATTTCTACATGTCAAGTCTCTAAGCTCATCTACAACAAATTGTAGTCCAGTCCACAAATTCTCCATTTTTCCATGTAACTTTTGGTTGGTTTCCATGTTTATACAACAATGGAAATGGTGAACACCCATGAACTACCTAGAGTGCGTCATGAGAGTGTTCCCAACCATGATCGAGTCAATTATATTTAGAGGATATGGTGGCAGCCCTGTATCACCCCTTTTCTTGCCTCACATGTCCTAATAGTCCCTTGCCCCTTTCTTTTACATATCCAAGGGACGTAAAGGCCAAAACATGTCAAAATAGCACTCCTAAATTCAAAGAAGTTTAAACCCTAGTGTGCATGGAAAAGTCACCAATGAGGGTGAAGAAGTGCCTTAACTTCTAGAAACAAGTTGAACGAAACTCACTATTTAATTGTTAAATGTTTAATTTTGAGTTTTAAATGTATGTAAGTGAATGCCATTAAATTGCTTACTTGAGTTTTCCTTAATTTACATTTTCAATTTTGAAGAGATGTCATTATATACCATGTATATGTTTCTAATGATTTCCTTATTGATTTTTTTATTGCAGTTGCGGCTATGGACACAAATGCTAAAATACTGATTGAGCTTTCCCAGTTGAGACGACTCAATACTGATTTTAGTGGTGGTGATAGGATTCAACGTTCACTTGCATCCACTTTGGATGCAATTGTTGAGGCTATTACATTGTCAAGAAACATGCTATATGATATTACATCATATAGAGAAAGAAAAAGACAAGAGTACGCTGATGGGCTTGGCTACAATGCAATAAAAAAGTTAAAAATTACCAAAGAGCATATATTTTCATTGTTTAGGGACCCTCACATGGGGGAAATCTCAAATGCAAATAGGCCACATATCTCTATCGAGTGGTGCACATATCTTCCATTTGTTGATAACTGGATGGACAAATGGTATATGTTTTTTGATATGCCACCACACAACAACAGGTAAATCCCCCTGTATTTCCTTCGGAATATGTATGCAGAGTTCGTGTTGGGTAAACATGTAAACTATTTTGATATATTGTTGTTTCAGGGGATCGATGGGGGGATGCCCCAAAACCGACCCAATGTCAGGATTCAAGACGTTGATCGTCGTATCCCTGCACCTCGCAGGTAGTTTCCTAGGCCAGATGTCCCACTTGTACATCATGTTATTCCACAGACACGTGATGCATATTTGAGTTTGGCACGGGCAGTTGTTCATCATAGCACTATGGTTAAACATATGGGTGAGGAAGGGGCATATATCCTTGGTGTTGTACATACACCAGGGCATCACGGTGCAGGACCATATTCTAGTGTAGTACCACCCACTAGTGTAGTACCCCCATCTATTGCAGGACCATCTACTAGTGTAGCACCATCAGCACATTCCCAGCCTACTTTTGAGGCTCACAAGTGCACATCCTGTGGTCGTCTCTGTTATGGTCTTTCGTCAGATGTTGTCTTCAGTGGGTTTTTGAGTGATGTATGTATATGGTTAATTGTAATACATTCTTCATTTATTTTCCTCTTTGTACACATATGTATAGTTTGAGCTAATATATTAATTTTGTGAACTTGCAGTTGATGCTTTATGCAGGCAGTGACACCCCAAAGTTCCATGTTCCACACTCTACAGAGGGGCATGACATTCCATCCATTGATCCCTTGGTTGGTGGAGAGATTCCTATAGCACCCATTGCCATATCTCACACCCAGGTAAACATTTTAAAATTTCAATTTTTTAATACTTTTTAATTTGTTAATTTCCACATACTGTACATGTTAGTTCACTAATGTTATCTACGGTCTAATATTTACAATTATTAAACTTGTAGATGCCACATCCTTCACAGGGGAAAGTAGTGATGGAGGTAGAATCCATGGTCGTATCGATCAAGGAAATATCTGGGCATGACATTCCATCCACTGATCCCTTGGTTGGTGGAGAGATTCATATAGCACCCATTGTCGTATCTCACACCAAGGTAAATATTTTAAAAATGTCAATTTTTAATACTTATTAATTTGTTAATTTCCACACATTGTACATGTTAGTTCACTAATGCTATCTGCGGCCTAATATTTACAATTATTAAACTGGCAGATGCCAGATCCTTCACGGGGGAAAGCAGTGATGGAGGTAAACATTTTAAACATTTAAAAAATGTCATTTTTTAAATACATGTATGTTTGTTGAATCATGCATGTCTAACTACATGAACTCTTGTTGACTATAGGCACCAACCGAAACACCTGGACCATTTCCTAGAGTTGTATCTCCTCATAGGCCATATGTGTACAAGGGTCATGTGTATATGAGGTGGCCTACTCCTAGCAAGAGTCCAGTTGTCCACAACCATGGAGCTACTCATACCATGGTAATGTATATCCTTCGATGATATTTCTTGGTCAACTTGAAATCCAGTGCATAAAATGTTTTGTCAATGTTTGATTTGCATGTTTACTACATCAGGAGCCAGAGTTTACTATTGAAAACCTTGCAGGGATGATGGTTGATGCAGCAGTTAGTGCTGCATCTACAATGGCAACAAGTCACACAGAGGTATAACTATTTCAACATGATTGTTACATAGTTTATTATTGTTGGTGTATGTTTATTCATGCATGTCTAACTATTTCAACATTTGGTGATTTTAGCCACCAGCAGCAATAGTTATTGATGCAGCAGTCAATGTGGTATCTGAAATAACAACAAGCCACATAGAGGTACAACTATTTGAACATGATCTAGAAATAGTGTGTTATTGTTGTCTATTGTTTATTCATGCACATGTCTAACTATTTCAACATTTGGTGATTGTAGCCACCACCACCAGCAACAGTTCCTGCCCCCTCTGGTTCGACCATGGATGCGACCATCCTTGATGTTCAACCAACGGCTCCATCTGCTACACAAGGAACACAATCCCCTTTTTCATAGTCTCTCACTGAGGTGAGATGTCCATTAGTGACCAATTGTTTCATGCAATGTCCATTAACATTTTGATAATTGTTGAGTTAATTTAGATATGGTATTTTATTGAGCTAATGTATTAGTACATAATTAGTTGAATTTAATAATTGATATTTAATTTGCAGGATCCAGAGATGCACATTGGTCCTAGAGTTGTGCCTACAGGATCAACCTCAAGAAAGAACAAGAGGAAGCTTGAGTTTTGATGTGTCTTGTGGGATATGTACATTTCGATACATATACATGTGGCTTGCACTGTTTTGGATACATGTAATTTTGGAGACATGTACATTGACATTTCACTTACATGTACATGTGGCTTGGATAGTTTTGGATACATGTACATGTGGCTTGGATAGTCTTGGATAGTTGTGGAGACACATGTACTTCTGGGTACTTTTGGATATATATGTACTTTTGGATACTTTTGGATATATATGTACTTTTGGAGACATGTACATTGACATTTCAGATATAAATGAATGATACATTTCACTTTGAATTTGTTCTTTGGTTTCCACATGTTCTTGTGTCAATCTATTGTATTGTTTTGTGTGGATTATCTATTACTTATTAATGCACTATGTCAAAAGAAAAAACTATTATATTTAAAGGTTTCAATGATCTCACTACATGGACACTAAAGTCAAAGTTCTTGCTCATGTAATTTAATAAATATAAGTGCAATACACTGTATTTCAAGGTTTCAATGAACTCACTACATGCACACCAATTGGATATATCTAATTAAAAATTGTGAGTTTGGATTCATAAATTACAAGTTAAGTCAATATTCAAGTGTAATTTAATAAAACTAAGTGCAATACATGCTTCACATTTCATCAACGACCAACAACACTATTCAACAAAACTCATGCATCCAATGACTAATCACTCAGCATTAAAGGAAATACAATACAATCCAAAGACCGAGAACCAACTTCGTGAATCAACATGATTTGAAGCATAAGTCCATCGGATTTGAAAAAGTTGAGTTGGACATTAGATTGATTCTGAATTGACTTGTGACAGTAAGATAATATTAGGGTTAGGATTAGGGTTTCCTTGGTAGGGTTATGGTTATGTGCCATGCATGCTAAATAATAAACCCTAGTTAGGGATAGGGTTTTCCAAGTTTGGCCATCATTGGCGTGCCTGCATTGTCCCCTACTGAGCAAAACCATAGCTTCAGAAACCACCTTAGATGGAGGTCATCGGGTAACAAACAGGAGGGAGAGGCCCCCCCTAGCTAAACTCCCACGTCACAAATCCAACGGAATCGACGGTTCGTTGATCGGAGGCTCGAGCATCGATCTATGGCGAGTTGCAGGTCACCTCCAGATACCATTCAGGGACACCTGGTGGGCTTGTGCCCGATGCGCAAAAAACCTCATGGAGCTGCAATTTTGTATTCCATCAACTCCTGCTCGCATGTTTGGGCATGGTAAATATGGCAATGCCAACCGCATCCACACCGTCCATGGCTTTCCAACTTTGGCCCTTGTTGGCATGACTGCATTGTCCCCTACTGAGCGAAACCCTAGCTTCAGAAACCACCATAGACGGAGGTCACTGGGAAATGGACAGGAGGGAGAGCACCCCCCCCTTGCTAAAATCCCATGTCACAAATCCAATGGAATTAATGTTTCATCAATCGAAGGCCCAAGCATCGATTTATGGCGAGTTGCAGGTCACCTCCAGATACCATTCAAGGACACCTGGTGGACTTGTGCCCAATGCGCAAAAAACCTCACGGAGTTGCAATTTTGAATTCTGTCAACTCCTGCTAGCGTGTTTGGGCATGGGAAATATGGCAACACCAACCGCATCCCCACCGTCCATAGCTTTCCATCTTTGGCCCTCGTTGGCATGACTGCATTGCCCCCTACTGAGCGAAACCCTAGATTCAAAAACCACCATAGATGGAGGTCACCGGGCAATGGACATAAGGGAGAGGCCCCCCCCTAGATAAAATCCCATGTCATGAATCCAACAGAATCAACGGTTCATCGATCAGAGGCCCGAGCATCGATCTATGGCTAGTTGTAGGTCACCTCCAGATACCGTTCAGGGACACTTGGTGGACTTGTGTCCGATGCGCAAAAAACCTCATGGAGCCGCAATTTTGAATTCCGTCAACTTCTGCTAGCGTGTTTGGGCATGGGAAATATGGAAATGCCAACTGCATCCCCACCGTCCATGTCTTTCCACATGTCTCTTTCTTGTGGAATCTACTCGCATAGTTGATTCCTCTCCCATTACTAACGTGCACCACTTGACTATAGATTGAGCATTTCGAATAGTAGATATTGTAGATAATTTCAATTCCTCTCTTCGTAGGGCTGTTTTGACACATGCTCCGGCTCCATCATGCTCTCCTTTACCATGCCCAGTCTCAAAATAATTCCACATATGTGGAACTTTGTATTTTCTATGCAATGAACACAACCATTGAAATATGCGTGCATTTTTTAACTAACCAGCACATCCATCAGACCAAATCCAATGTTGATCCATCTATATGTTCCTTCCCTTGAAATGATCATAGAACATGATGAAGCAATGACGTACATAGTGGAAGTCATGGCACCTATCATCACTTCTTTAGAAGTGATAATCCTTTAGAATTTCTCTTTGCTCTTCACTGCTATTTGGGCCATGCCTATATGTGATATTGACCATCAAGGAAACCTGCTCAAACTGATAATACTGACTTTGGATCTCATTTTGAGGTTGTAGAGTGTAGTTCTCAGAAAAATCAACAATTGAAAGTATATTATCATGAGGAAATGTATCTCTGCATATTCTAAATTTCTCATCCTGCCATCGTGCCAAGTGGACATGCTGAACATATTGATGTGTCTTTTCAATAAATTCCTTGACGAAGACACTAACTTGTACCTGTTGACACAAAATGATCTCAATATCAGGTTTTTTTTGTAAGTAAGGAATGAAATGCAACTATTCAAACATAAATTTATAGATAAATGCATGTACCTGAGATGTCACCAATTGTATTTTTTTGCTTTCTTTCCCTGGGAATATTTCATAGCTGATATATTTGAAACTTTTCATGTCTGTAACCATATTCCCAAATTCATTGTCTCCAGTCTCATGCATACATTGGCTCAATAATGCCATTCCAGCACAGTTGGAGCAAGTTCCATCCAAACAGGATTTTGCATAGTAATTTTGCCCCTCAAGCCTATTGCACATGATACTATGAATGAATTCTCTTGATGAGGTCATTGGTATTGTCAAGGAGCAATCCTGCACATGGTTAGTATGCAACACACGACGAATGTACAAAAATGTTTCATAGTAATATTCATATTCTACATGGTATCTACAACAACAAGTGTTACGAAGAGTATTTATTCTAACATACCAAGGCTTACATTTCTCAAAAGATCTTTCCCCAAATTCAATTATCTCTGTTCATTCCTAAATTTCTTGTATAGTTATGTCTGTGTTATATCAAGAAGATGCTTAATATGTTGTTCATGGTCCTTTGAACCCCTTCTCAGTTTTAGTACATCCTTCCGGTTTGAAGAAGGCCTTGTGTGATCATGCCAAAAACTCTACACTAGTCCCTTTACTGCATCAACTAGCTTCATGTAACGATGTGGTAACCGACCAATAAAGGCCCAAAAATATGTCTGGGCGGTTGTGTCAAGATGTTCTCTTCTAATAGAATACCTACAGAGGGTTTTTACATTCAAATTAACTAGTTTAGATGTAGGCTTGAGAAAACGAAGGACCCTGGTGTTCTTATTTACAATTGCTTGTGACAACACATGATGAGCCGCATTGCGGTCCTTTGACCTGTCTTACCAATTTTACCAAAGGCATCTACTAAGCTTTTAACTACATGAGAACTTGGTCCAGAAGTCTTTATCATCTTTATCCCTAACTATTTCCTAACAATATTCATGCCCCTAGATTTTAACAATGATAAAAATAATCTACTTTTATCTCCATCACATTTAGAAACAAAATGTTTATTTAGTATCTATTGAGTTTGATAAGCAATACTACGTTTAGATAGCGTACCTTCAACGGAATTGAGGAGTCCTTCATCAACTTGTATACACTTTGGAGTTCTTTGACATGTGATTTATAATGGAGGTAAGGGGGTTAGATTTCTATCATCTAGTGCATCAACAATATTCTCTATCATTTCAGTAGCAACTTGTTGTCCTTCATTCTCTTCCTGGTAGCTGGATGGTGGAAGTCCAACATCCTCATTGATGGTTCGGATAATATTTTCTTCTTCAACAGTAGGCTCCATGTCCAACGCCTCTTCAATAGTAGGCTCTACGGTCCAATGCCTCTT
>LPNX010332477.1:139459-140603 GCA_001517045.1 Pseudotsuga menziesii
ACAATGTTTCACACTTTTGATGGAATGATTGATGCTTACTAGCTCATTGGGGAATGGATTGCCTCCCTACTCTTGTTGTTTTTCCTAAAATCTAGTATAATAGGAGTTTGATTCAATCTTTCCAAACCATACATTTTCAATGAAAGAGGGATATCCTTCACACATATGATAAATTAGTGACCCAATTGATTTCACTGTGTGACTCAAATGACATGTTATTTTAAAATGGAAACCTAAGTTTGAATAGACAGAGATCTCATAGTGTAGCATGCTCAGGGAGATAACTAATAATGAATTTGTGACACAGTTATATTTATTATGTGCAATAATATGTATTTGGATTCTTCTATATAGGTCCATGGAAATATGGTGTATTTCAATGAAAATAGGTTATAGAAAATGCATGTCATCAACGACATCCTAAGGATCATACACACATGTAGATAACAATATTGATAATCTAATACTCTTTATTTTAGAGAACATTCATGACCAATTGGAATTTGAAATTATATAAAAGTACATGAACTTTCTTCTTGCGGATAGTTGCATGAATATTACAAAGTAGATCACTGTGTTACTGATTGATCCTCCACTTTCGGCTCGATTGCCAATCGCTCCAAAATCGATGCAAGGATTCAAACACAGCTTGTTGTGTTAGATTTTTAACATTAAGCTAGCATTATTAGGATCTTTAACTGAGAGAATAACAAGCACAGCAATCAAACAAAAGAAACAAAGAACACAATGTTTTTCCTCGGGGAAACCATAAATGGAGAAAACCCCGCAACTTCCTCAGAGATAGAATCAACACCAAAAGTAAAACCCCAAAATAGTAAGATGATCTCCTGACAGCAGTAACCTCTTTCATCCTAGCCCCAGTGTCTTCTTCTTCCTCAGCTGTGTGCTACAACTGATTATGAGTGAGTGTGTGATAAATAGAGAGGCTCACTCTCTATTTATACTAATTCCCAACTTAACTAAACCCAACTAGGGCCGACTTCACTAGGTGAGTCTAATAACCCTAGTGCCCCGAAACTGCAAGGACTTTAACCCTTGAACAATAGGAGGGTTACCCACAATGACTTGACATGACTTGTTTACATTATAGATCCTCCCGATTGGAACATCGGGGCATGACATG